>QPEY01000023.1:276730-287497 GCA_014706445.1 Hydra viridissima | reverse complement strand
TTTGTTCACTCATTTTAAACAAAAACAACAAAGCAAACCTGTGGGTTTAACAACTAAAATGCAAAGAGGTTTTTATGTGTTTTAAATTCAGAATAATTAGAAAAAATGCCTCTAACAATGTGTTTTCTTCCCAATATTTTATACAAACTTGGACAAAAATAGCACTCTTTTTGCAGACAAAGCACACACAAATGTGAAGTCTAACAACCATAGAATCCAATATCCACTAGTCACATAATGTTGTTACTAAATTAGTTATTTGATGTAACTTTGAATCTTTAAAAAGCATAAAAACCACAAAAAGTTGCTATATTTCGGCCGTTTTTTCAAAGGCGAGATTCCTACTATAAGAGCTATATCTTTGCACAGATAAAAGATATCTTGCTTCTATTTTTTTTGCCTGAAAGATAAATGCCAAGGCTTCATTCTATTAAATTTTGAAACTTCCATAGTCGATAATAAGGTTAGAATAAAAACGTTAAGCATCCGTTGTCTCTTTTTAAAGAGGCTTTTAGTGCCATACCCTATGCTTTAGGTCCCTGTACACAAACCACAAGTGTTAAAGAGCTGATTTTTTGTCAGGTTATAGCCAATACATATATGTGAAGAGTTTTTGATATTTTATAAAAACTCCATAACCCAAAAGTGAAAAAAAAACAAAATAGATTTACGACGGGGCTCCAAGTGCGATGAGTTGCGCAAAATGCTATAAACTTTAAATGTGTTTTTCTCTTTTGGCTTATAGAGATTAGATTTTAATTTTTTCATCTGGTGATATCTGAGACCTTGCAGATTAATGCCCCATCGGTCGTTTTTTTGGTCCTCAAAATTGAGGTTGGGACCATTTTTGGATGGGTGTGTTTTTGGTTCAATAAAATGTCTTAATATTCTCGAAGGTATTTTCTACTCTCTACGACAGATGACGTCAGTCCAGTTAAATACTTATTATGTACTTATGTATTATAAAAACTTATTATGTACTTATTTTTAAAAACTTTTTAAATAAGTAAAAAATTTGTACTTTTTCATGATTTTTCACTTCCAATTGATAAAAATTTAAATAATCTTATTTGATAACATTTTCAACGATTTGTTGATATTTTTTTCATTACACTTTATCGGTTGTATCAGTGTGAATATCTCTGTACATACTATAGATAGGACGCCGCCATATTCGATGATTTTTACCTACAATCGATGTCCACTGTTGCTTTAGTTTGTTTGCCATCGGCGCACGAGTCGTTCGCGTATTCTGTGGTGCATGGTGTTTATTTATGTAAAACTAACATTTTTACACCGTATTTGAAGACAATAATACAATTTCTGTGTCAGGTGAGTGCATTCTGTTTTGGTAATTTCAAAATATTGTTATTTTTACGTAATTTAGTGTGAATTTAGATAATCTTTACCACGATTAAATAAAAACAATATGTCAAACGAAAATGAACCTACCGGGGCGGTTGTATCAATGAACGACACAAAATCCCGGTGTCAACTGAACCGATACAACCGACCCTAGGATATCATTTTTGATATTTGTTATGGTTCATTTGCATTCGAACTGACAAAATAAATATTTTTTATGTTCGTTGTGGTTCGTACCTCTGTATTTTACTTGTAGGTAACAAAGTATACAGGTTTCATATTTTAAGTTTTTTTTATACAATATTTAGTAAATGTTGACAAGAGCACAGAAAATGTCCAAAAAAACTCATTGAATACATATTAAATTTATTGTTATAAACTAATAAGGATTTTTTCTACTTCAGGATGTCCCGAAACCGCATAAAAAGAAAGATAGGGGTAGCCAAACCCCAATCTTCGTACGAATCTGCCCACGGTGATATAGTCAAAGAGGGAGTTTCTAATAAGTTGCACAAAACCAAGGTTTGTGCTATGCGTCATTACGGAGATATATATTAAAAAGAAAAACATCAAACGAACCTGTAAATGTTGGTTACCAAGCATAGAACAAAGTTTTTACTGCTGACCACGAAATTTCTATGAAGAATTATATAATGAAGACAGCTGATATATATTACGGATTTTCGCCGCGGGAAATAAGAAGACTGGCATAAGAAATGGCATCTATATATGAGCTCAATATGCCGTTACAATAGAAAAAAAACAAATGTGCAGGGGAAGATTGCTTCAGCGGTTTCATGAAACGACATCCGGAATTGTCATTAAGATGCGCCCAACCCACTAGCTTAGCAAGGGCTACAAGCTTCAATGAAGCAAATGTGAATTTATTCTTTGAAAATTACGAAAAGGTTCTAGACAAACATAAATTTGAACCAAAAGACATGCAACGTAGATGAAACCGGTGTCACGACGGTACGGAAACCATGTAAAATTGTGACGAAGAAAAAGGATCTCGTCAGGTCGGCGCCTTAACTTCTGCAGAACGTGGAAATCTGATTACCGTTGCATGTACAGTGAATGCAATAGGAAACTATATACCCCCTATGTTTGTATTTTCTCGGATTAGATATCAGGATCGCTTTGTAAGAGACGGTCCAGTGGGAAGTATTGGCGCTGGTAACAGCAGTGGCTGGATGCAGGAAGATGAATTCCTGATATTTTTGAAGCACTTTCAAAAGTACACATCGTCATCAACAGACAGAAAAATTCTCCTCCTTTTGGATAATCATTCGTCACATATTTCAATTCGGGCGTTGGATTATTGTAGTGAAAATGGAATAATCATTTGTCATATATTTCAATTCGGGCATTGGATTATTGTAGTGAAAATGGAATAATCATTTGTCATATATTTCAATTCGCGCATTGGATTATTGTAGTGAAAATGGAATAATCATTTGTCATATATTTTAATTCGGGCATTGGATTATTGTAGTGAAAATGGAATAATCATTTGTCACATATTTCAATTCGGGCGTTGGATTATTGTAGTGAAAATGGAATAATCATTTGTCATATATTTCAATTCGGGCGTTGGATTATTGTAGTGAAAATGGAATAGAAGTTTTATTTTTCCCATTGCTCACACAAACTGAAGCCTTTGGACCGTTCTGTATTTGGCCCATTCAAAAAAGCTGTTTACTCAACCAGTGATGCTTAAATGCGAAAAAAATCCAGGTAAAACCATGACGATACATAACATACCATCTATTATTCAAACAGCTTTACCAATAGCATTCACGTCTACTAATATTCAAGCTTAGGTGTTTAGGTGTATCGGTATTTATCCATATAATAGACAAATTTTTACAGACTTAGATTTTGCGCCATCATTTTTTACGGACAGACCAATGCCAGAAGATAGACCAATTCTAGAAAACAGACTAGTTACAGAAGACAGTCCATCGACAAACAATAGACAAATGTCAGAAGTGACACCATTGTCAGAAAACAGGCTAGAAAATTTTGCAGATGATCCAATACCGTCCACGTCAACAGCTTTTAATCCTGAAAGCGTTCGCCCTTTCTTGAAAGCTCCACCTAGAAAGGAAAGCACAAGAGGAAAAAAAGAAAAGAAAGTCGGCTTTGTACACAAAACATGCAGCTAAAACAAAACAAGCAAAACAAAACATGCAGCTAAAAAAAGAAAAGTAAGGAAAAATATAGACAGCGATGACGATAGCAACGAATGTTTATGCTTAATTTGTTTGACGCCTTTCTATAAAAGTAAACCTAACGAAAAGTGGGTTCAGTGCATGGACTGCAAATATTGGACACATGAGGATTGTGCACATCAAATCGATTATTATGTTTGCAAAAATTGTGAATCTGAATAAAGGTTTGTTACTTTATGTAATTTTGATGAGAAGTTTCTAAATATTTTTTATGTTACGGGATCATTGTTATTTATTTTTGTTTATTTAGTAAGTAATGTAATAGAGCCAATTTCAATGTTAATCTTTATTATCAAATTATAGGTTTCGATATAGTTTTTTGTTTTTGTGATTGACTGTATATTTTCTTTATTATCTTTTTTGATATTTTTTGAGATATTGTTTTTCATTTGTAAATGTCATAAGAGAGAGTCACAGTTTATTTTTTGGATACAAAAATACTTAAAGAGGTTAAGTGTCTCGTTTTTTTTTATTTTCTTCATATTTTTACTTTTCGAAATATTTTTGTTAATTGTTAAGTGAAATAATTCACATTTATACATTTTTTAGAATTTGCAGATTTTTTTCATTTGTTGTATTATCTTGTGGGTATAAAAACATATATTGGATCTCGTTTACTTTATTGTTCTATTAATAAAAAAGATTAGTTGAAAATGTGTCTTTAAATGAATATCCCTATAGAAAGACCAGTAATTCTTTAATAACCTGCCGTGATGATATCGACCCCTAGAGGTGATTCAAACGCCCCGGGGTCCGGGACGGTTGAGTCACATTCCCATTTTGTGAATTTTGTTCTATTTCTCAGTTATTAATGTTTTGAAATATGTCATATTACATTCATTAAATAGCTGAATATATTAGCTATACAGATACACTGTTGCCTCTGTGTATATTGAATAGTTTCTTGGTAATTTCAGCTCAAAGTTAAATTGATATATTCGACCCAAATCTACCCAACGTGAAGGTTGTTAATTTATGGTTATATGGCTTGAACGTTATGAATATTTGACTAGATTGCCTTTTTTCAAAGCCTTTACGACGTAGGGGTTGATTTTTCCGAAATAAGACAACTTTTGTCGAACAAAAATACAGTTTCACCTCTTTTTTTAAAAGAAAGATCAAAAAAGAAAAAAAACAAAAAGTTAATATTACTACATATATAAAAAAACAGCATTTGAATGAATACATAACTGTTCATAATTTCTCCAGCATAAAAGTATTAGAAAAAAAAGATAAAGAACGTGAGGAGAGAAAACATTTTGTGACGTTCAGTGATAAGAAATTGTACAAATATTTAGAAACGACCGAGAACTTGAGGAAGTAAGTCAAAACAAAAATAAAAACCTTTTTCAAATTTAAACAAAATTTAAACACAATCTTAATGAGTGTAATAAAAATATTTATCTTCATGCTTACACTATACGGTTGTCAATCAATTTCACCTTATCGTTAGAGGAGAAATTATCGTAGGAAACCACGGGAGCAGGTGAGTAAACTGGTGGGGCGCCTCCATAAGGCACATGCTGGTTGAAGAAGTAGGGCTGTTGTGGATGATAGCTTTGATTGCTCTGAGCGTTTGCCATAAAAACCATAGCTGGAGGCTGTTGAACAACCATTCCAACAGAAACCTATAGAGAGATTCGTTAAATTATTAATTATTTAATTATTAGTTCTTACTTTTAATATTGTTGATTGTTAGATCGATCTGAAATGTACAACTTTTACAGTAATGCCGTAAACACAATGGTTACCATGATAACTTACTATTGACAAAAAATACCTGTTCTGTGTTGCAAAGTGCACAACAGCTGACATAAGAAGATATAAAAGCAACAAACCCACATAAAGCCACACCAATTACTATTCCCAAAAGAAGAGGCTCAACAGAAGACATTTCTTTGCAAGGGGCATTCACTTTAAAAGAAGAGCTTGTATATTATTCACTTTAAAAAGAACTTTTAAAATGTATAAGTGTGTGTATGCATCCATGTATGCTTGTATGTTTTGTTTGTTTGTTTGTTTGTTTGTTTGTATGTATGTATGTATGTATGCATGCATGCATGTATGTATGTATGTATGTATGTATGTATGTATGTATGTATGTATGTATGTATGTATGTATGTATGTATGTATGTATGTATGTATGTATGTATGTATGTATGTATGTATGTATGTATGTATGTATGTATGTATGTATGTATGTATGTATGTATGTATGTATGTATGTATGTATGTATGTATGTATGTATGTATGTATGTATGTATGTATGTATGTATGTATGTATGTATGTATGTATGTATGTATGTATGTATGTATGTATGTATGTATGTATGTATGTATGTATGTATGTATGTATGTATGTATGTATGTATGTATGTATGTATGTATGTATGTATGTATGTATGTATGTATGTATGTATGTATGTATGTATGTATGTATGTATGTATGTATGTATGTATGTATGTATGTATGTATGTATGTATGTATGTATGTATGTATGTATGTATGTATGTATGTATGTATGTATGTATGTATGTATGTATGTATGTATGTATGTATGTATGTATGTATGTATGTATGTATGTATGTATGTATGTATGTATGTATGTATGTATGTATGTATGTATGTATGTATGTATGTATGTATGTATGTATGTATGTATGTATGTATGTATGTATGTATGTATGTATGTATGTATGTATGTATGTATGTATGTATGTATGTATGTATGTATGTATGTATGTATGTATGTATGTATGTATGTATGTATGTATGTATGTATGTATGTATGTATGTATGTATGTATGTATGTATGTATGTATGTATGTATGTATGTATGTATGTATGTATGTATGTATGTATGTATGTATGTATGTATGTATGTATGTATGTATGTATGTATGTATGTATGTATGTATGTATGTATGTATGTATGTATGTATGTATGTATGTATGTATGTATGTATGTATGTATGTATGTATGTATGTATGTATGTATGTATGTATGTATGTATGTATGTATGTATGTATGTATGTATGTATGTATGTATGTATGTATGTATGTATGTATGTATGTATGTATGTATGTATGTATGTATGTATGTATGTATGTATGTATGTATGTATGTATGTATGTATGTATGTATGTATGTATGTATGTATGTATGTATGTATGTATGTATGTATGTATGTATGTATGTATGTATGTATGTATGTATGTATGTATGTATGTATGTATGTATGTATGTATGTATGTATGTATGTATGTATGTATGTATGTATGTATGTATGTATGTATGTATGTATGTATGTATGTATGTATGTATGTATGTATGTATGTATGTATGTATGTATGTATGTATGTATGTATGTATGTATGTATGTATGTATGTATGTATGTATGTATGTATGTATGTATGTATGTATGTATGTATGTATGTATGTATGTATGTATGTATGTATGTATGTATGTATGTATGTATGTATGTATGTATGTATGTATGTATGTATGTATGTATGTATGTATGTATGTATGTATGTATGTATGTATGTATGTATGTATGTATGTATGTATGTATGTATGTATGTATGTATGTATGTATGTATGTATGTATGTATGTATGTATGTATGTATGTATGTATGTATGTATGTATGTATGTATGTATGTATGTATGTATGTATGTATGTATGTATGTATGTATGTATGTATGTATGTATGTATGTATGTATGTATGTATGTATGTATGTATGTATGTATGTATGTATGTATGTATGTATGTATGTATGTATGTATGTATGTATGTATGTATGTATGTATGTATGTATGTATGTATGTATGTATGTATGTATGTATGTATGTATGTATGTATGTATGTATGTATGTATGTATGTATGTATGTATGTATGTATGTATGTATGTATGTATGTATGTATGTATGTATGTATGTATGTATGTATGTATGTATGTATGTATGTATGTATGTATGTATGTATGTATGTATGTATGTATGTATGTATGTATGTATGTATGTATGTATGTATGTATGTATGTATGTATGTATGTATGTATGTATGTATGTATGTATGTATGTATGTATGTATGTATGTATGTATGTATGTATGTATGTATGTATGTATGTATGTATGTATGTATGTATGTATGTATGTATGTATGTATGTATGTATGTATGTATGTATGTATGTATGTATGTATGTATGTATGTATGTATGTATGTATGTATGTATGTATGTATGTATGTATGTATGTATGTATGTATGTATGTATGTATGTATGTATGTATGTATGTATGTGTGTGTGTGTATGATAAGTCTTACAGAGCATCCGCCCCACCAGTATATTCCAAACTGTACGTAAGCAGCTGAAGAGCCAGAAATGATTGAAATAGAGAAACCATCTGGTACTTTAGAAGCCAAAACCCAACCACACACAGAAGATATTATGCCAGAGATAAGGTAAACAAGGCCACATATTGCTATGGTTAATGCAAACCCTTTTTGAATTTGCCCCATTCTTTTGTCTAATAAAAGCAAGTTTATGCAATACTGTAATACAACACACAAACCTTTTTTTTACTTTTTATTGAGTTTAAACAAATTATACAATACAAATTTCATTGGGCTTTATAATATATAAAAAGTGAGCTTTTTAAATTTTTGTATCCAATAAAAGATTTAAAAATTTTTTCAAATGTAAAAAAATAATGATGAGTTAGTTATTGATAGAAGTTAATAACTGGACTGACTTTGGCCACCAATTGTAATTTTGTAAGGTTTGAGAAAAGATGTAGAAATCGTAGCTAAGAAAAAGTGCCAGAGATTACAAGATTAATGAGCTTATGGTTCTATTTTGACTGCAGGAAAGGTAAGAAAAAATGATAGGGTTCCCTTATCCTATCAAAAGACGTTAAATTGAGAACTGATTATAGGTATCTTTTACAACAAATTGCAACAATCAAATTGGTAAATTGAAAATGACTTAGCTAATAAAAAATCTAGACTCATTATTCAAAATTAATCACAACAGCCTCCAGATTGTTATCACTTTAGAAAGCGAAAAAGAAGTTCAATACGTCCCAAAGTTAAGCATATTCTAGACTGTTTCAGGATTAAAACAAAATGTTTTCCTACCTTTGAAGCCCAAAAATTCTGATTGATCTTGGTTTGAAATTATTTACGCAATATTTGGACATTTATCTACACAAGTTTTATTGACACAAAAGGTTGTTCAAATATGTAAATAAACCAACATTCTCGATGGTTAATGTGTCAAGATGTAAACAGGGTGTTATTTTTTTGTGCAAAACGTGCAGCTTATTTTTTTGTTGGAAACCACACCAGGCGCGGATCCAGGAATTTGTAACTTGGTGGCTAAATTTTTTTTTCGCGGTTGAAATGACGATAAAAGATCGATATTTTCACCTATTCGCCGCCAACTACGAGTATACTCATAGCAAGTTGGCGTCATTTATTTGCTAACTACGAGTATACTCGTACTTAGCGGGATTTTGATATTTTTTAACTACGAGAATACTCGTAGTAAGCCGGCGTCATGAGTTTGCCAACTACGAGTAAACTCGTAGTTATACTAACTTATTTCAAATAATTTTTGTGCATGACTGGCTTTGTCTGTTCATTTTTTTTTTTTTTTCTTAGCTTCACATTTGATTTCAGAAAATATTACAGTCAAGTTTTTATTTTAAAAATCCAAGGAACCTAATTTAAATGCGGACAAACGCAGAAATAGTTTAAAGCAGATAAAAGTAAAATATTGATATTGATTTTATTTTAATTTCATAAAAATTTAAGTGTAAACCTAGTCTTTTGAATGATACATTCTGAAATATTCATCAATACATAAAGGAGGTCTATTTTCACAAACAGCACATTCATATCGCGTTTCTTTACGTTTTATTTTAGAGTAGACTCGACATGGTTTTATTGGGAATTTTTTCTTTTTATTCGGTGGTATTGAAAACAAGTAGTAGAAGCTAGTTTTGGTAATTCGAGGTACAATTTCATTCAAACGTTTACCCAATAAATCCGCAACAACTAATTCTCTAAACTTAAGCAAGGAAATTGTTTAATCTACTCCATATTTGGTGTTTAGACAGTAAGTATTGAACAAAAAAGTATCAAGAGATGAAGTGCTACTTTTTTATACCATCTGATTGTCTTTCTTAGGCAATCATAATATAATCCCATTTGTTCCGCCCTATCTACTCCTGACATACATTGGTATTTATCTTTAATAATGTAAGGTTTCATTTTCTTCTCTCCTCTCCTGTTTGTCACTTCAATCATTTGCAACGAATACAAGTTGCTAATCATTAGCACATCTCTTTTTTCTTTCCATTTAGCAACCATTGCTCCCTCTCTGCTTCTGCTTATAACGTCTCCGTGTTTCAGTTTTGCTTTTGTATACTCTTTTGGATTTAACTTTTGGTCAGTTCTTAAAGTACCACAAATATATGTTTTTTTGATTTATTATGTGCTTTATTAATTCTAAGGAATTGTAAAAGTTATCGGTGTACAGGTGATAACCTTTTCCAAGAAATTTTTCCAATAAATCTAAATTTTTCCAATAAATCTTTACTTTTAGTACAATACCATCTGATTCGCAAAGCTCAAAGAACTTGATACAATGCTTAAGTCTTTTATTTTTTACATACTGCCTGAATACAAGACATCCCTTCCAAAGCATCATTGACCCATCGATTGATATATTTTTATTAGGACAGTAAATATTATCCATTGTATTATTTAAGTGATTGAGAAGTCCAATAATTTTACACAAGCGTCCACTACCTGAATCTTCACATTAGTTGGAATTTATTTCGGGACATTATTCTAGAAAATAAGGGAAATCTATAGAGACTGTTCTTAGACCAATAGTGTTCTAAAGATGGCATTTTGACACACCCCATATGAAGAAGAACTCCAAGGAACTGCCGCATATCTTCTGAATTTATTGGTTTCCAATCTTTAAAACGTGAGCTTCTTCTGAGGGGACGCTGCTTATTTATTTCTTGCGTTGCGTAGCGATTAGTTTCAACTACCATAGTATTTATAAGCTCTTCTGTAACAAATAGTCTAAAGAAATCTAATGGTTTCTTGCTCTCCATGTTTATCTTCAAACCAGGATC
>QPEY01000023.1:249311-275180 GCA_014706445.1 Hydra viridissima | reverse complement strand
AAATAAGGGAAATCTATAGAGACTGTTCTTAGACCAATAGTGTTCTAAAGATGGCATTTTGACACACTCCATATGAAGAAGAACTTCATTACTGGCTTACAATCTTTAAAACGTGAGCTTCTTCTGAGGGGACGCTGCTCATTTATTTCTTGCGTTGCGAAGCAATTAGTTTCAACTACCATAGTATTTATAGGCTTTTTATAAATAGTGTTATTATCTTCAGAACCTGATTCTAATGCAGTCAAGCTCGAAGACTTAGTAGTATAAGCGAAAAATGAATCCGAACCTTCAATATCATCATCTTCACTATCCTCACAATCTTCCATAATCATATGTGCTGATCCAATTGTGGAATATCTGTGTTAAGCTAATATGAGATAAATTTATAAATTATCTATTTATGAAAAAGAAACTCATCTATAAAACACATTAATTAGTATAGGGGAGAGCGGGGTTGATTGTCAAGCGAGGTTGGTTGTCACGCGGGGTTAAAACGTAGATAAGACTTAGAACTTTAAAATCATACAATCAAAATGTTATATAAAAAAAATATTTTCACTTTAATTTAAAGCTTTTTTTAGCATGTAGAAAAACAAGTTATTTGTTTTTATATGTTTTTAATATAAAAAAGTTAAATTTCGCGCACTGAGAAATTTCATTTTAGCAAACGAAAATTATTTTGTTGTTCTTTGAATGTACATTTTTAATTTTTTTATTCATTTGAGTAACTTAATTCACAAAAAAGTTCTTATGAAGTTCACACGCTTTAAGGTAAATTTACAGGTGTCTTGCAACTTACATAGAAGGGCTTGCATGTCACAAAATATATGGGGATGGTTGTCACAATTGCCTCGACTCCGTGTGTTGCAAACTAAACGCCGCTTTTAGATATTCCTTGTTTATTTGTCCGTATTATTGAGGAATATTTTAATGTTTAAGATATTTAAAAATCTAAAGTCAATGTGTTGTATTTGTTTAACTAAATATCTATAATCTAAATTATTTTTTATTTCAATGTGTGNCATTGTTTAGATTTAGTCTGTGTGTGTGTGTGTGTGTGTGTGTGTGTGTGTGTGTGTGTGTGTGTGTGTGTGTGTGTGTGTGTGTATATGTATATATATACACATTTATTTTCAAATTTTTTTCTTTCTTTGTAAAAACATGATACGAAATTTTAAAAGAAAAACTAATAGGGGTTATACTTCTGGAGATGTCATTATATAAACAAAATATATTGGACTACTAGGATTTAGGAGTTCTGAGACAAAACTTTTTTTTGAGGGTGACGTGAGCATATTATTTTCATCACGTGCTGTGTCGTGCTGAAAAAATTTTGGTTTTTTTATTTTTTGTGAAGGTATTTAATATTTCTTGCATTTTGTCTTGCTTGAAATTCTTCGTCTTCTTTTTTCTTTTCGAAAATTGATCTATATATATTTCTCTTTCTCTCCATTTGAGTTGTCTAAAAATTTTGCCTTTTTTCGTTCGGAACACGTGAATTTCATTTCTGCCTGTTTCAGGATCAAGTTTTTTAATGGAAAAAGTTTCTCAAATGGGAGATCTCATTTTTTTAATATGACAAGAAATTTATTTAAGTCAAAATTCAAAATATTTTTCATGCGTGAGCTGAAGCGTCGAACCACTCAGGCGTAAAAGTACATCTGTCCGAGGAGAAGGTAAAAACTTCCGGATTGTCCGACTTGCACGTCACCGGAGTTTAGTGTGACGACGAGCCTTCTGCCGGAAACGCTTGGCATGGAGTCCGCCTCTGCAAAATTTCCGTAAAACGAAATGGTGGTAGTGGAACCAATGGAAGAACCGGATTGGTACAACAGTCCAATCATCTTGTTGTTGAGCGAGGTCACGGTTGATCCGTTCCATGAAGACAAGTAAAAATCTTCCGATCCAGACAATGAGAATATGCATTTGCTGTCGCCGTCATACCCTGGGAAGTAAGTGTAGTTGTTTGTGTTGTATGGCGTCCATAGACTGAGGACAGTTCCGTTGCCGGGAGGCAAATTTCTGTCGTACATTCTAACTCTGGACTCCCACCAGTTTCCAGAGGCGCCGATGATGTGCACCCTGATGTAATTTAGAAAAACGCCATTTCCTTTTCCTTCAGAGTTGAGAGGCACATATTCGTTTCCGTAAGTGGTACTGAGGTACCTGAACGTCCTCGCGTACAATTTAACGGAGGAGAGGAGGGGAGGGATGGTGGTGAATGTAGAAATGAAGGGCTGAATCCAGTAGGTGATTGCAGAAGCATTCTTGATGAACAGTTGTATTTCTAAACTTGTTTACACGGCATGTCAAGCGTAAAATATCCTCCCAAGGAAGTGGTGCTGAAAACGTTGCATCCTTGCAAAGAGTTGGCGTAAAACGGACCACCGAGAGGGGAGAAGAGCAAATCGCAAGCAAGACCAACACTGTCCACACCATCAACGTCTGTGACCGTCGAATAATTCCCCACATGTCTGAGTAATTGATGCTCGAGTACGCCACTCGAGTGTCCACATACCCTTTTGTGGCTGTGTCGTGAGAAGTGGTGGGATCAGAGACGTTGAGCAATTTGTGGGAATTTAAACCCAAGTCTCCCGTGATAGTGCTCGACCCGTCTGTTTTAATGCGCATGCTCGAGCTGACGTCCACATACTTTTTTGTGGCGGCGTCATGAAGAATTGTCGGTTCATTCAAATTGATCGCTTTGTGAAAATTTAAATCCAAGTCCACAGTTCCAATCACAATGCCAGTTCTTCCCGACGAATGCGTGTCCACGTAATTTTTTGTGGCGGCGTAGTGCGAGTTGGTAGATTCTGCCAGGTTGATGATTTTGTTCGAATTGAAATCAATGTCTGAAGTGATGGTGCTCGACCCATCCGTTTTAATAAAAACGTTGCGGGAGAGGTCTGTTGAAAGAGAGTCAAAATAAACGCTTAATTCGCTTCTATTGAATTTGTCAATCATTTTTAAATGGGTAAATTTTTTTAATTCGCCAGCGATCACCAAAGGGTGTTGACGACGCTTTGAAAGCTGTTTCCCTCGTCACATGTTTTTAATACGTAAAGGCACTAGTGACCACAATAAGACGTGTCGCCAAACAGAACTCTTTCGCTGTTGTAAAAGACGGGACTTTTCAAATATTCAACCAGCTCGACAAGAGGAGGTTGGGCGTAAGAGTCAAAACTGAACTTCTCATCCCCGTCTTTGCGCCAACACACCCAATGAAACTCGTCCATGCTCGAGTCCCCCGTGTTGACAATTCCGCATTCTTTTCTTCTTGGCTTTTTCGGCAATTCGTCTCTGACAAAAACTCCCCTAAAGTTTTTTAATTTCAGTTTTTTTCCTGCCTTTGTAAATTGAAAATTTGTCAAAGCTTCGTTTGGCAAAACAATTCCTTCCACATTGATCATTTTTTTATTTTGTTAAATCTTTGAAAATCCTTTGGACTGCGATTATTTCTCTGCACTCCGCGATCAAACTTTTTGACTTCTTGAAATTTCATTGTTCTCTGCGAATAACTTTCTGCACTCCGTGATCAACCTTTTTGCCTCTGACTCTGGCTCTGGCTCTAGGGTTTGCTCTGGCTGTGAATTCCATCTTCCAAAATGACTCTTTTATCGTCGTCAGCGCTGAGTGAGACTTTGTTTATTTCGTCAGTGTAAATTTTGTGCAAATGGGATCGGATGACGTTCATTTTACTCACCTTTTCATTTTTGCTTTTCAAGCCGTTTTTGTAGTCTTCGTGTGTGATGTATTTTTGAACCACATTTCTTTTGACCCCTTTGCATCTTTTGCGCTCTTTTTCATGGAGTTTGCAAGAGTACAATTTCGACCGGAGGCTGACAAATTCTTCAATCTGTTTTCCTGCAGTTTCGTCTTTGAACATGCCAATCACCTTTTTGTTTGCACCAACTTTGAACCCGACGCTCTGAATGGCGGAATGGTTTTTGTCAAATTCGCTTGCGTTGAATTTGCTTTCCACATCCTCGGCAATGTCTTTGTAAAAACCGTCCGTTTTGAATTCATAAATCAACGAGTCCTTGTCCGTCATCAACAACTTTGTCGGAGTATTTTTTTCTAATGTAGTCGTAGTGGAATTTAAACATCAAATTCTTGCTCAAATCCAAGATGCACATTCCCAAATTAATCGGTTTGTCGTAAACCAGTTTTGTCCTTTTCATGTGCACGGCGATCAGGTTTTCATCGAAAATCGTGTGACGATCGTAGTTGGGCTTGGATGACAATTTCGCAGCTTCTTCCCTTCCAATATTTTCCATGGTTTTTCCAAACACCGAATTGTTCATCAGCTTGAAAAAATCCTACTCAAAGTCGTTGGTGGTTTTTGTTCTCAAATTGGTGTTGAGGTCAATGTATTCTTTCAACCAGTCCCGTTCTTCAAATTTGATGCCCCAGTGCACCCTTTCAATTTTCATTCAAATCGTTCATACAATTTCAGGTTTTCGCTGTGAAGGACGTAATTCTTTTTGTCGTTCAAATTTGAAACGAGTTTGTCCATTTTTTCAATGGTCATTCTTTCCGGCGCCAGAGGGTAGTCGTTGTGCTCATTGTGGAGACTTTCCGGATAATCCAAATCAACTTCCAAAATGCGCGGCAAAGATTTCCAATCGGAAAGCTCGTCTTCGTTCATCTATTCAAAACCATGAGTGGGAAGAGGTTTGCTCATGGCCCATCCGTTCAGGTTGTTGGCGTCCAAGTACTGGGTGAAGGTTGACTCTTTGTTGGGGTCAAACAAATCTCCCATGTATTTATTGTTTGAGGTTTCAAGTTGGTTCAAAATCATACTGATTCCTCCACGGATTCCTTTTTTGATCATCAGCGTGATGTCGAAATCGCTCAGCAGTTCGAAATTGATTTTTGTCATTTTTAGAGCGGCGTCCCAAGCCAATCTGGGGGATGTGTAGTGCCATGCTGGGTTGAGTTTGTAATTTTTCACACAGACGTCCCTGAAATTTTCAAAGACATCCGCCAGCATCAAAACGTCCGACACTTTGTACAAATCGTGGTAGTCTCTGAACGTTTTGCAATGAAACTCGTCCCAAACCGTTTTGGCGCGCGAATAGTTTTCGTCGCTTATTTCATCGTCGTTCAGTTCGGAGAAAAACGACTCTTTGGGAGGCAATTGCGTTTCAGAAAACTTTTTGATCGAGTCCATCCAATCGTAAGGGTAAACACCTTTTCTGAGAAGCAAATCCAACTTTTTTCCGGAGTGATATTTGGCAATGTTTTTGCACTGGTCTTTGGTCAGATTTTTGGACAGATTGTCCAAACTGGAAGCCATGAATTTGAAACTGTCGATAAATCTCAACTCTTTTTTAATTTCAACAACCTTTTCCTCTTTTTTCAAATTCTCCCACTTTGATTTCCTTGGTGAAGCTGATGTACTTTTCCTCGTTGTTTGGGATGCAGCTTAATTTTCCACCAGACAATTTTTTGATGAACAAGTGGCTGTCGTAACCTGACAAATTGTGAAAAACAACAGGGAAGAGTTTTGGAATTTTGTATTTTGTGTTGCAAGTATTGTGTGCAGTTCCTCGGTAGTTTCCAGTCAAATGGCAGTGGTCGCGCACTTTGTCATTTTTTGACGAATTTTTTTCGGGAAGTTCAATTCGGACCAAGCTGTGCTCTTTGCAATAAGTTGAATGTTTTGAGAGATCTTCTTCGCTGATCATTCCCTGCAAGCAATTTCTGCAAAAATATTTTTTTCCGTGAAGCGCAGATGCTTGAAAGGAGATCATTCGACTTAGACTTTTGATTAAACAATAATGATTCGTCTTTTCGTCTGAAATGAGCAGCAAATCGACTTGGTGTTTTTTGTTCAAACATTTCAATATTCTTAAAGGATAAATTGAATTGTTTTTACATCCGAAAACAACCACGGTGATGTCTGGATTGTTTTTTTCAAATTTTTTGATTTGAGGGAGCGAGACTGGAAATTCAATCCCTTCCCGATTCAACTCTTTCGATTTTTCAATCAAGTCTTTGTCAATTCTCTCGTTCATGTTCAGCGCTCTTGCGACGCACCACTTGAAACATTCTTTGTCTTCGTTGACCATGTTGATGATTGCTTTTTTGCTCGCCAGAAAATCTTCGAGAGGAATGTACGACCTCGCGTTGATTGGATTGTAATCAATCAAGTTAATGTCCATCCTCACGATTGAAGAGATTCTGCAATTTGAGCCCATTTTGTGGTATTTGGTTATGTTTTCAAGGATTTCCTCTTTCGCTCTGCCGTAAATTTCTCCCAAACCAGTCGACTCCAACACAATTCCAGAGTGTGACGAAAAAGGGACAATTCGAGTTGTCTCCTCTCCGGTGGCAATGCTCACACACGTCATCTCGCACGTCACAACAATGTACGCTTTTTTATTTTTATTATCTTGAAATGTTTTCATCGCACCGTCTTTCGCCAAGTCTAAAAAGACAGAAACGTCATGTTGATTTTCTTCAACGGAGTGTGAAAATTGTTTGGCGACATGTCTAAGAGCGTGATTGGTCAATTGAAAATTAATTTGTGTCCCGACAGGTCGCGGAGCAGGCACAGGTCTCGCAACGACATTTCTTACAGCTAATGCAAACCTTGAAAATAATCCAGGACGAGGTGCAGGAACCGGTTTTTGGACAATCTCACGCGGTGCTGGAACCGGTCTGTTGAATATGATCAACTTTATTCTTTTTTCGACTCCGTCTCTTACATCTATTACTTTTATATTCACCGCCTCTGGGACGTACGGATCAATCGATTAAAAAACTTTGTTGAAACTGTCGACGACAGTATTTTTTGCAGCTGTCGTCAACCTTGAAAATAAATCAGAAATCGGTCTTGGAGCAGGAACAGCCCTTTCAGCAATCTGACGCGGAGCAGGAACCGGTCTTGAAACGGGACTTTGAGCAATCGAGCGCGGAGCAGGAACAGGTCTCACAATGACAGGTTTCGGCTCGATGACAGGTCTTTGAACAACTTGACGCCGAGCGATGATAGATCTCGTGTTTTTTATTGCTTCAACAAGATCAGCCTTTCCTATATTTGAATAGTTTTTTATTGCTCGGTCTTTGGCAATTTCTCGCAATTCGTTGACAATTTTGTTTTCCATTTTTATTATGACAAGAAATTTATTTAACTCAAAATCAATTTTTCGTGTTTTTTTAATTTTTTAAATTTTTTCATGTTAAAAATTTTTTTTGAACTTTGTCGTCTTTTTTTAATTTTTTTCGACTTTATTTTTTTTGCAGTTTTCGAGTTATTCAGAATTAAAAATTTTAATCTTGATTCCATTTTCCACCTTTCCATCTCGACGCTCCAAATATCTCCATCCGTGTCCAGTCTTTTTCATCACTCTGTAAAGGGATCCGTATTCAACCACCTCTCCAGTTTCAATGTTGGTCGTTTTCACAGTCACAGGTTTTTTACGAATCAAACCAAGACGCTCGTACTTGGGGTCGGTCGGTTTTTTTCACCTTTTCTGGTTTCACTTTTTCCGTCTTCAACTTTTCCTTTTTCCCTTCTTTTTTCGGTCGACCCACAGGCATGTCCTCTTTTGCTCCCTCCAAAAGCAAGTCTTTGCTGATCAGATTGTTCTCAACCGCAATCATCATCAACGTCATGAAATTGTTTGAAGTTTTTGTGACTAAATTTTCTCTCAGCAATTCTTTCAGATGATTTTTTGTGATTCTCATGTTTTTATTTTGAAAAGAAAAAAAATTTTGCCTAATTCATTTTCTTCAAGATTTATTCATGTGTGCCTAAAGGTTCTAATAAACAGCATTCATGCTGGTTCCGTCTGAAACAAATTTTATCAGTCTGTTGGAAATGACCACTGTGAAAATGACGGTATTCTCTGGCGTTGCTATTCGGAATTTAAGGTTCACAACCAACTCAGCCGTTTCCGAAACAATTCTTTCTTTTTGCTTGCTGATATCAACAAAGAACAATAGAAACAAATTTTTATATTCAAACAGAGACAAACCAGATTGACAAACAAGCTCGTTTATTCCATAGTATTTTTCGTCAAACAAGAACGCGTCAGAATGAGCCATGGTAACTCTTTTTTCTCCAAAATTCAAGTCGTAATTGTAATTTGGATACTTTATTCCATTAACTGTCACGTAAAAATTGCTTACATCACAATGGTCAAATATGGACGGATATGCACTTTGACTCGAAGGTCTGTTCTGCTGAAGTTTAAATATGATAAATTTCGGAACGCTTTTGTCCGTGATTCTTCCGAGAGTCCAGGTGAATTCTGTAAGACCAGCTGGAATGGCATGCCTTTCGACTTTGTTTGCCTTTTAATGCCACTGAAATGGAAATTATTTTCGCCATTAAGTTTATGAAATCGTTCTTCCTCAAAATATCCAGTTCAATTCTGGGCATAAAAAGCCTTAATTTTTTATAGTCGATCATTCCTGCAGTAACAATCCAAGCTCTATAAATGGCGTCGTCATATACTTTTTTGTAAAGGTGATGGTGTGTCTGAATCCATAAACAAGTTTGTCATAAGTTTCACAAAAACCAAAAATGTGTTTCAAAGGAATTCTAAATGAGAAAGCTCCAATGGATGTGGTGTCGGCGAACAAGTGATCTCGTCTGACGTTGAATCCTGAATTTCCAGTGGTGTTTGAAGTGTCTTTGTACCACATTTGCTTCAACCCATCTGAAAGCTGAAATCCATAAGGGTATTTCAAAATTCCAAGCATGGTTGTTCCTTGACCTGGATACATGACTCTTTCCACTTGTTGTCCTGATAAGTCATAAGTGATATCGCTGAACAAATACATTATGGGGTTTTTCACCAAGGAGATGCTGCCTGTTGCTGTGTAAGCAGCTCCGTCACTTTTTTTCATCACTCCTTCGATAAGGATGTAGGACTCTGACAGAACTGTCTGCACAGACTGACAATCAATCTCAAAAGTGATCTCGCCTGAAGAATTCAAATCGAGATTTGTGGGAAGGTACTCAAAAAAATCAATTTTTTCAATTCCAGTGTCAAACTCTGAATTTTCATCAACTCTTAATCTGTCGGTGTTTATCATTTTTTATAAGAAAAATAAAAAAATTTAAATCGTTTTTCACGCAATCAAAAGTCCACTCCCCTTCTGACGAGGTCTTGAATTCTGGTTGCATTCTTTTTCGTCATTTTCCTTTTTCCTTGAATGAACAATTTTTTATGCAGCTCTTCCATCGGATTAATAGACACATAATGATCTGTCTTTGCCGCTTCGTTCACAATCGTGTTGACCAATTGGTTTGGATTCACCGTTCCTGTCTTGGTGTACACTCTCTCAATCGCTTTCTTGCCATTGTCGATGGCGACGTCTTTGGCTGTCAATATGGCGGAAGAGGCCAATTCTTTTCCGGCAGACTTGGCTGCTGTGATTGCCTCCCTCCCAATTTCGCTTGCTGCCGCCTTTTTTAACAAGTGAAGAGACAATCTCGACGCGTTTGAAGCCACCTCAAAAAATTTTTAATCGTGTCCACGATTCCTCCCCCTCCGACGACGTGCTTTTTTACATATCTTCTGTTATTTACAATAAGCATTTTTAAAATGAGAAAATATTTTTTTAACTCCTTTGGTTTATTGCGACTCGATGTATTTTTGAATCGACTTGCACTCTTCTTTGTTGATTTCCCCCTGCCTCAGCAGCTCGTCACAAATCGCGACAGCTTCGTTTCTCGATGCGACATTTCCAGCATGCCATGCGGCAATGCTCAAGTTAAGTCTTTGCACAAGCGCATTCGGATCGCTCGGAAGTATGATCACTCCGTGACCTTAATAGTCGTTTTCCATTTTGGAGATCTTGAACACCTTGGTATGCCTTTACTCCCCTCTCTCACCATTGCATTTGTTTTTATAAGTATTTTTTTCATAATTTTGAAGGTCCTCATCCGTGAACTTGTTTTTATCAATTTCAGACCTTGAAATCAGCTCCCAAAGACCTCTTTATCCCTCGTACCTTTCTCCACCAACAATGACGTCGTTTTCATCGATGACAATTTCTTCTTTTCCAATCTACATTTTGCCATCTTTTGCGTGAATTCAAAACACTCTGTCACACGTTTCTTTTTTCATCGCGTAATGCATCAAATAAAAAGACGCGAGGCCTCCAATATTCATTCTTTCAAGAGGCTTTGAACGTTTAACACTCTTGAAATTTTCAAAAGACGTCTCGCTTTCTGGATAAGTGAAAGCCAATGAACTCGTTTTGATCTTTGTTCTGATTTCGTTCTCCAGGGACTTGAACTTTTGACGTTCGTTCAAAATAAATTCGTACTCGGAATCGCTCACCACA
Source organism: Hydra viridissima (assembly GCA_014706445.1). NCBI lineage: Eukaryota > Metazoa > Cnidaria > Hydrozoa > Anthoathecata > Hydridae > Hydra > Hydra viridissima. Next base: position 264,872 of record QPEY01000023.1, on the reverse strand, counting down.
CCGTCCATTAAAGCTTTTGAAATGTGGTCGCTGATGGTGTTCAATTTTGACTCTGCAAGAACTTTCGATTTCTCGTGCTTTTCAGCCTTAAGCATCAGTTTTTTGTTGACTTGTCCTCCGACAATCGATAAAAAACCAGCTCCCAAAGCGACGGGAGCGGCGGCAATGGTTGACAAATATCCAACTCCGACTGCACCAAGGGCAAGACACGCTGCTTGCAATCCATCATCTGTGTAATGAATAATCTTCGCAGCTCGATGGTACTTTTTGCTAAGAGACATCCTTTTCTACTTTTTCAATTCAATTTCTTTTTGGATCTCGCTGATCTTTTGAAGGCGATAATTATGTCTTTCATCCAACGGAGCCGTCGGTTCTTTCAGTACTGTTGGAAGAACTGGGTAAATTTTATCCGTGTTTTTTAATATTTCCATCTTTTTAACCAAGTCATAATTTTTTAATTCGAATTGATGTGGTTAATTTTGCAGAGCTTTTCACCTTTTTTGACGGTGACTTCCTAGTTGCTGTAATTGTGTATAACTATGACAACGTTATCCACAGACTCTGAAAGAATAACATCGTTTTTGTGGTAGTTCAATTGATCATTGATTTTGTTCATCAAAGTGACGACAGCGATTCCCTTTTCCAAATTCAGTCCGACTGACATCGATATCTGCTTGTGTGAGAAAGGAACAAATTTAATGTCTTGTTGAGCAAAAATCTCGTGCTGTCCGTTGACGTTGAAATAGGTGGGTTGATGCTATTTTTTTTTTACCACAATAATGTTTTTTGGATTTTTTCGTTCCAACTCTTTAATTCTTTCCTCCAAATGACCCAAATGCAAATCCAAACTGTGGACTTCTGCTGAGGCGCTGTTTTTAAACAACTTGTGAGGAGCGTGCATTTTTATATGAAAAGAAAAATTTTTAAATAATTTTATTTTCATGAATTTTCCGTGATTTCACAAGTCATCATCAGATTCCACTTCTCCCAAATCCAAATCGTCATCCATAGTGCTTTGAAAAGAAGGTGCATTTTTTGTGATGACAACTTCGGGAAGTTTTACTTGGATGGACTCGATCTGCTCTCCGATAAAAACACCTTCAATTTTCAAAGAGGCGATGGCGAAGCACTTTTGTCGAATGAATTCCAAAGGATTTGCTTTCACGAGCATTTTTTTTTCATTGACGTACTTTTCGTCTTTGCTTTTCTTTTTGAAAAACGAAGAGGTCACTTCAATGTTTTTCCATTTTTCTTTGTGAACAACTTTCCGAAAAAATTGGAGCTGCGTTTAGATTTTCCGATTTGTTTTTCAAAATGGAAAAAATCTTCCGTCATGATTTTTTTTGCTCTTCCTCCATTTCTCAAAGTGGGCATCATTTCCTTGATTTGTTTGCGAAGAAGTTTTGATATTTTTTTAGTCACCTCGATGAATTTTCTTTCTTCTTCGTCTTTTCCATTTTTTTTTGTTAAAGCCGAGAAAAGACATGGAATATCCAGTCAGTTCTTTCGTTTCAAAACGGCGGCTTTCAAACACACCCAGCGAAAACAAAACGGGAGTCCTTAAAACAACAGAACATTTTCCCGACGAATATTCATAAAACAGCGGAATATTTTGGTACTGAATTGGTTTTGTTGCCGAATAAATTTCTCCAACCGATAATTTGCTCTCGTCAAAATATTCAATCGTAAAAAAATTCATCTTTTTAAAAAGAAAATTTTTTTTTAAATCATTTTTGAAAACGGATCAATTCTTTATGGTCCACCCACGAGTTGAACGAGTCTGGATACCCAAACCACTTGACCAATGACTTGTTCTTTTGTTTGCGAATAATTTTTTCAATTCTGAATATGTCTTGATGGGTCTTTTGCATGTCCTGCTTGTAAAATGTTCGTTGAATTGCTTTGCCATTAGCGTCGGTGACTTTGTACGTGGGTGGATCCGTGTACTGAATTTTTGACACCGTGAAAACCTCTTCAGTCCATCTCGGCGTGTAGCCTTTTTCAAATTTGGACTTCTTTTTTGTGATCCTCACTTTGTCGTCCATGGAAAATTTTGGCTCAGGTCTTTCTGTTTGCACATTTCCATTCAGGTTAATCCAGACCTTATTTTTATTCTTTTTATCGCTGGCTTCAACTGGAGTCATTTTGATGGAAGAGCGTTTCGTGTTGTTGTAATTGCTCACCATTTCACTTAAAACGTCAATGTAATTTTTGGTGTTGTTTGCTGAAAAGAACTTGAACAATTTTTCTTTCATCGTTCTGTTCCATCGTTCAACAAAGCAACTTTTTCTTCGTTTTCCGTGGAGTATAATTGCACACCCAGCGCTTTCACATGGTTGTTGTAAAATTCTTTTCCTTTGTCCACTCACATTTTGCTGCACTTTCTTTTTTCGAAGATTTTACTGAAAACTTCAGCCACAGCAAGACCCGTTTTGCTTTTTAAGGGTGTGATCCATCCATACTTTGAAAACACGTCAATCAACATGAGCAAGTATTTTATTCCGTTGTTGAATTTTGAAAAAGAGCGCATGTCGACTAAGTCTGCAGCCTATATTTCATCGACGTCATTCACAAACACTTTTCTTCTTTTAAAATGATGAATCACTGATTTGTGAAGCTCCTCTGCAAGCTGATCAGTCCATTTCAGGTTCTTCGTGGGAAATTTTTTTTTTTAACACCGAGACCGAATTTGGCTTCGGCGTTGATGATGGGAGTGATGACCTTTCTTTCGTTGATTTCTCTTTGAGTTTGGTTGGATATGGAGATCAATTCTGCAAGCTTCATTTGATCTGCCAAATTTCTGTTTTGCCTGTCACTGAAATATTTGTAATCAAGGTCATGATGGTATGCTGCGTTGTCCACTCTATCCACAGGTTTTCTCCACTCCTGATACATGTCGGTGGAAGTGAGCCTCTTGTCCAAGTTTGTGCCAGGCCCTGCAAATTTCAATCCTGGAATATGCATTTCTCTTGGGAATTTTCCCCAAGGGAGTTTGATTTTTCTGGACAGTTTGTTGATCAATTCCACCAAGTCTCCCCCTTTTTGAAATGATCCATGCGAAGGAGCAAACTTGCTTTTTGTCGTTCCGCAAACGTCGCAAGTCCCTTTGAGCATATTTCTGTTGTTTTTGGAGACTTCGTTTTTCAAATGGATTGTTTCCGTTTTTCCTTGTGCATTTGACGCAGTACGTTTTTATATTTAAAATATTTTTTTAAAAATAAAAATGGAAGTGACTGATTTGTCATGGAATATTGGAAAGAGCAAAAGGAAAAAAAACAAGCCTTTGCCGAGGAGCATTCGAGGAATCATAGTCGGAAAGTCTGGTTATGGAAAAACGACTTTACTTCTGAATTTGCTGCTGAGACCTGGATGGTTGGATTACAACCATTTGCAAGTTTTTTGGAAATCTCTTTTCCAGCCAGAGTACAAAATACTGAAAAGTTCATTCCAGAAGATGCTTCCGAAAAAGGTTATTCTCGATTTGTTTAAAGCTTAAGGGGAAATCGAAAAATTGAATTTAAATCCTGAATGCGTCATTGAGGACCTTTCAAAAAATTATGTCGACAAAGAGGACATGGAGTGTCAGTTTTTTGAAACAGCAGACAACATTCCTGAACCTGAAGATCTCGATTCAACTAAAAGTAATTTGATGATTTTTGACGATTTGCAATTGACCAAACGTAACAAGTGCGAAAAATATTACATCCGAGAAAGGCATTCCAACGTCAATTGCATTTATTTAGCTCAAAATTATTTCATGCTCCCGAGACAAACCATCAGAGAATATGCCAATTTTAATTTCCTGTTTCCACAGGATTCAAAAAACGTAGACCACATTTATCGAGACCATGTTTCGAGCGACATAAAAAAAGAAAAGTTTTGCAGGCATTGTTGGTCTGAGCCTCACGAATTTGCGGTGATTGAATTGTCCTCCAAAAAGAGTCATGGAAAATATCGGAGCGGATTTGACACTTTTTATTGAGACAATTTAAAAAATTAGTGCATGATAAAATATGTCAGGCATAATCATCGACGTGGATGGAAATTCCAACGTGATCACAACAACTTTTTTGGAAAAAATCGTTTTTGAAAAAGGGAAAACTTATGAGATGGCTTTTCTCGGTCTGGAGACGTACAACAGCTTTCCAAACATCACCAGCAAAAACAATTCTTTCCGTTACAGCATGAACAACGGAGGCAATTGGGAAAACATCGTCATTCCAGACGGGAGCTGCGACATCATCGACATCAACAATTTCTTCCAAAAGTCCGTCTCAAACACAATCAAAAATTACGCGTCACAAAGCGCAAGCTACGTTGCCGCAAATAAAATCAGCTACTCCCCGGAAAACATTAAAATCGGATCCAATTTCAACACTTTAAAATCCACCATCAAACTTGGCTTGAATTATTTAATGGACTTGAACGTGGAAAACAGCATCGCCTCGCTTTTGGGATTCACAAAAAGACAATTGGACTCCAATTCAGAATACGAGTCCGACGACATTGTCAGAATTTCAAGCGTCAACACGATCAGAATCGTCAACAACGTTATCGAGTCGGCGTACATCAACGGATCGCAATTAAATTGCATTTATTCCTTTTATCCAGACGTGGGTCCGGGTTTTAAAGACATCGAAAGACCAACCCATTTGGCTTACCTCCCGGTCAAAGTCCCAGAAATTTCTACGATGATCACACGCATCGTCGATCAAAACGAAAATTTAATCGACTTTCGCGGCGAGGACATCACGATCAGATATCACATTCGAGAAGTGAAATAAATATTTTTTCCGGCATTTAAAAAATGAGCAAATATGTTAGTGTCAAATTAAATTTGTCTCAGGGTCAGATCGAAAAAATAAAAAAATCAATGATGGAAGGCAAACCCGTGAGCATAAGGATTTCAAGAGAGGATTTTAACGGAACGATGTTTTGCTTGTGACGGAAAGTCAACATCGAAAAATTGTGGACGCTCTCCATCGAGGAGTTGGGGTCACCATTAAAATGAGCAAAACTCAAGTGGAACACAACGCAAATGTGAAAGGAGGATTTATTGGAGCTCTTTTGTCTTTATTAGGAATGCTTGCGGCTCGAGCCGCTCCAGTGGTTGCTAATGGCTTATTGGGTGGGGTTGCCTCTTCGCTCGGATCCACTGTGATCAATAAAACTGCAGGAAGAAGTGTCGTTTACGTCAAAAAAAATGGAAATGGAATGAAAATGGGGACTCACAGAGGAAACGGGCTGTTTTTAACACCCTGGGTCAAAGGAAGCTCAGTCAGAGATGGACTTTACGTCAAAAGCGGAAGAGGATATGAATCTATCGGCGCCGGATTGCTTCTCGGACCAAACTCACCATTCTCAAGCGTCCCTTTTTTAAATTTAATATTGTAAAAAAAAAATTTTTTGATTTAAATAATTTTCTTGGCGTAATAAAATGAATGGCAAAACTAGAATCTTACGAAATGAGGACGGAAAAATTAGAAGTTTAAAAACACTTGACCGAATTGAATATTTAAGGAACAAAGGATTAGGATGGCGTGAGATTGAAATGTACAAATTAATTCTCAAAGAAAAACAAGAACAAGAACAAGAACAAATAAAAAAAGAAATTTTTCGGGCAAGATTTAAACACCTTTACAAAAATTAAAAAGTTTTTTTCATTACGCGTTATCACGTCATGAAAAAAAAATGTTTTGTCACCGGAATTTTTTGAAATTTTTTAAAAAAAAATTTTTTTTTTGAAATTTTTTTTTTTTTAAAAAAATTTTTTTTTTGAAATTTTTTTTTAAAAAAAAAATTTTTTTTTTGAAATTTTTTTTTTTGAAAGTTTTTTTTTGCCCCAGAAAATTTTCACCCCGCAATTATCAAATTTTTCGCAACAAAGATGAAAAAAAGATTTTATCCCAGAACTCTCCTTTTCTAGTAGTTACAATAGAATGCGTTCTCTCTTTGGTGGACAGTATTTAGCAACCCTATTCGCTACCGACTGCGAGTTAACACTTACCAACCTTCTTTTGTTATCTACTCCGCATACGATTAACACCGTAGTATATTTATGTTCTATGAATCGATTGACAAAGCGAATGATAAATATGTAGATAAAATTACTTACTTTTAAATATATATTTCGTAGTTTTACATAACAATAACTTTATAAAAACTATTTTGCGTGGTGGAAATGTCGCTCGGCAGCAAACCTGTTGAAACCTTTTTATTAGCAGTTTTTGTTCCAACTGAATACCTGGATCATTTTCTATGGCTACCAATATCTGAAGTGTTCTTTGGCCGAAATGCACAACATCTAATTTATAAAAGCTGCTGAAATTTATTGATTAAAAAATACAATTTCATTTTAGTTAACACCATATAAGATGAATTTTTCCTTTTATCAAGTTTGTCTAAAGTATTCATGACTCGAAGCCAAACGGTGAACAAATTTTAACCTATATCCCTTTACTTTTTCTTCTCGTAAGATATTCACAATCAAATTTATAAATTCGATATCCCTAATTAGTTTTATTACGATATGGTTGTGATAAAATACAATAGTGACTATGACAAAAAAAAAAAAAAATCTTATTAAATAGCGTGAGGTCAAATAATATAAAGGTTTTCTGTAAAAGGTACATCAATCTTACTGGAGTTCAAACATTAGATGTGTCTTGCATAAATTAGAGCAAGAATGGTTCCTACCGACATGAAAAGCTCTAAATAGTTCGAAAATTATTCAATAACTTTTTGGTTCAATAAAATGTCATAGTATTCTCGAAAGTATTTTCCACTCACTACGACAGATGACGTCAGTCCAATATTTAAAAACTTATTATGTACTTATTTTTAAAAACTTTTTTAATAAGTATAAATTTTGTACTTTTTCATGATTTTTCACTTCCAATTGATAAAAAATTAAATAATCTTATTTGATAACATTTTCAACGATTTGTTGATATTTTTTTCATTACACTTTATCGGTTGTATCAGTGTGAATATCTCTGTACATACTATAGATAGGACGCCGCCATATTCGATGATTTTTACCTACAATCGATGTCCACTGTTGCTTTAGTTTGTTTGCCACCGGCGCACGAGTCGTTCGCGTATTCTGTGGTACATGGTGTTTATTTATGTAAAACTAACATTTTTACATCATATTTGGAAGACAATAATATAATTTCTGTGTCAGGTGAGTACATTCTGTTTGGGTAATTTCAAAATATTGTTGCTTTTACGTAATTTAGTGTGAATTTAGATAATCTTACCACGATTAAATAAAAAATATATAATGTCAAACGAAAATGAACCTACCGGGGCGGTTGTATCAATTAACGACACAAAATCCCGGTGTCAACTGAACCGATACAACCGACCCCAGGATATCATATTTAATATTTGTTATGGTTCATTTGCATTCGAACTGACTTTTTATGGTTCGTACCTCTGTATTTTACTTGTAGGTAACGAAGTATACAGGTTTCATTTTTTAAGTTTTTTTTATATAATATTTAGTAAATTTTAACAAGAGCACAGAAAATGTCTAAAAAAACTTATTGAATATATTTTAAATTTATTGTTATAAACTAATAAGGATTTTTTCTACTTCAGGATGCCCCGAAACCGCATAAAAAGAACAGATAGGGGTAGCCAAACCCCAATCTTCGTACGAATCTGCCTACGATGATGTAGTCAAAGAGGGAGTTTCTAATAAGCTGCACAAAAGCATGGTTTGTGCTATGCGTCATTATGGAGATATATATTAAAAAGAAAAACATCAAACGAACCTGTAAATGTTGTTTACCAAGCATGGAACAAAGTTTTTACTGCTGACCACGAAATTCTATGAAGAAATATATAATCAAGGCAGCTGATATATATTACGGATTTTCGCCGCGGGAAATAAGAAGACTGGCATATGAAATGGCATCTATATATGAGCTCAATATGCAGTTACAATGGAAAAGTAAAAAATGTGCAGGGGAAGGTTGGTTCAGCGGTTTCATGAAACGACATCCGGAATTGTCAATAAGATGCGCCCAACCCACTAGCTTAGCAAGGGCTACAAGCTTCAATGAAGCAAATGCAGGCTGGATGCAGGAATATGAATTCCTGATATTTTTGAAGCACTTTCAAAAGTACTCATCGTCATCAAAAGACAGAAAAGTTCTCCTCCTTTTGGATAATCATTCGTCACATATTTGAATTCGGGCGTTGGATTATTGTAGTGAAATTTGAATAGTAGTTTTATCTTTCCCACCTCATGGCTCACACAAACTGCAGCCTTTGGACCGTTCTGTATTTGGCCCATTCAAAAAAGCTGTTTAGTCCACCAGTGATGCTTAAATGCAAAATAATCCAGGTAAAACCATGACCATACATAGCATACCATCTATTGTTCAAACGGCTTTACCAATAGCATTCACGTCTAGTAACATTCAAGCTGGGTTTAGGTGTACCGGTATTTATCCATATATTAGACAAGTTTTTACAGACTTAGATTTTGCGCTATCATTTGTTACAGACAGACCAATGCCAGAAGATAGACCAATTCTAGAAAACAGACCAGTTACAGAAGACAGTCCATTGACAAACAATAAACAAATGTCAGAAGTGACACCATTGTCAGAAAACAGGCTACAAAATTTTGCAGATGATCCAATACCGTCCTTTCTTGAAAGCTCCACCTAGAAAGAAAAGCACAAGAGGAAAAAAGAAAAGAATGTCGGCTGTGTACACAGATACACCCGAAAAGGAAAAAATCAGAATGGAAAACCGTGAAAAGGTCATGAAAATGAATAAAAACAAAACAAAACATGCATCTAAAAAAAGAAAAGTAAGGAAAAATATAGACAGCGATGACGATAGCAACGAATGTTTATGCTTAATTTGTTTGACGCCTTTCTATAAAAGTAAACCTAACGAAAAGTGGGTTCAGTGCATGGACTGCAAAAATTGGACACATGAGGATTGTGCACATCAAATCGATTATTAAGTTTGCAAAAATTGTGAATCTGTTACTTTATGTAATTTTGATGAGAAGTTTCTAAATATTTTTTATGTTATGGGATCATTGTGACTTATTTTTTGTTTATTTATTAAGTAATGTAGTAGAGCCAATTTCAATGTTAATCTTTATTCTTAAATTATAGGTTTCGATGTAGTTTTTTGTTTTTTGTGATTGACTGTATATTTTCTTTATTACCTTTTTTGATTTTTTTTGAGATATTGTTTTTCATTTGTGTCATAAGAAAGTCACAGTTTATTTTTTGAATACAAATATATTTCAATAGCTTAAGTGTCTCGTTTTTTTTTTTTTCCTTCATAATATTTTTACACTTCGAAATATTTTTGTTAATTGTTAAGTGAAATAATTCACATTTAAATCTTTTTTTAGAATTTACAGATTTTTTTCATTTGTTATATTGTCTTGTGGGTATAAAAACATAATATATTGGATCTCGTTTACTTTATTGCTCTGTTAATAAAAGAGATTAGTTGAAAATGTGTCTTTAAATGAATGTCCCTATAGAAAGACCAGAAATTCCTTAAAAACCTGCCGTGATACAATCGACCCCTAGAGGTGATTCAAACGCCCCGGGGTCCGGGACGGTTGAGTCACATTCCCATTTTGTGAATTTTGTTCTATTTCTCAGTTATTAATGTTTTGAAATATGTCATATTACATTCATTAAATAGCTGAATATATTAGCTATGCAGATACACTGTTGCTTTTTGTGTATGTTGAATAGTCTCTTGGTAATTTCAACTCAAAGTTAAATTGGTACATTCCACCAAAGTCTACACAACGTGACGGTTGTCAATTTATGTTTATATAGCATAAAAGTTATGAATATTTGAATACGTTGCCTGTTTTCAAAGCCTTTACGAGGTAGGGGTTGATTTTTCCGAAATAAGACAACATTTGTCGAACAAAAATACAATTTCACCTTTTTTTTTTAAATCAAGATTAAAAAAAAAAAAAAGTTAATACTACTACATATATAAAAAAACAGCATTTGAATGAATGCATAACTGTTTTTTCCTGCACCAGCATAAAGTATTAGAAAAAAAATATAAAGAACGTAAGGAGAGAAAACATTTTTTGACGTTCAGTGATAAGAAATTGTGCAAATATTTAGAAACGACCGAGAACTTGAAGAAGTAAGTCCAAACAAAAATAAAAACTTTTTTCAAATTTAAACAAAATTTAAACACAATCTTAATGAGTGTAATGAAAATATTTATCTTCACGCTTACACTATACGGTTGTCAATCAATTTCACCTTATCGTTAGAGGAGAAATTATCGTAGGAAGCCACGGGAGCAGGTGGGTAAACTGATGCTCCGTCTCCATAAGGCATTTGCTGGTTGAAGAAATAGGGCTGTTGTGGATGATAGCTTTGATTGCCCTGAGTAGTTGCCATAAAAACCATAGCTGGCGGCTGTTGAACAACCATTCCAACAGAACCCTATAGAGAGATTTGTTAAATTATTAGTTATTTAATTATAAGTTCTTACTTTTAATATTGTTTATTGTTAGATCGATCTGAATTGTACAACTTTTATAATAATGCCGTAAACATAATGGTTACCATGATAACTTACTATTAACAAAAAATACCTGTTCTGTATTGCAAAGTGAACAACAGCTGACATAAGAAGATATAAAAGCAACAAACCCACAAAACGCCACACCAATTACTATTCCAAAAAGAAGAGGCTCAACAGATGACATTTCTTCGCAAGGAGAATTCACTTTAAAAGAAGAGCTTGTATATTAATCACTTTAAAAAGAACTTTTAAAATGTTTGAGTGTGTGTGTATGCATCCATGTGTGTTTGTATGTTTGTTTGCATTTATGTATGTATGTATGTATGTATGTATGTATGTATGTATGTATGTATGTATGTATGTATGTATGTATGTATGTATGTATGTATGTATGTATGTATGTAGGTATGTATGTATGTATGCAAGCAGGTACATATGATTGGATGCATCTATGTATATGATAGATACTTTAATTTATAAAAAAAATATGTATTTGTTAAAACTTTTTTTGTTGCAATTAGAATAAGCCCTTTTGTTTTCAGAAACTATTTGAAAGTAAAGTTGCTCCTCCTCTTGAATGAGTTTTCTATTTCTTTCATAAATGCTACTTCTCCTTCAACAATGTCACTAGCCAAACGAAGATTCTTGAAGAGTTCTTTTACTACCAAGCAACTTTGAGAATTATTTCACTGTCACAACAATATTTAAGAACTCTTTTGTGCCAAATGATTTTACTGTTTTCATAATATTTCTATTTTCAAAATCTTTAAGTTGCAAATGTTAGATATTCTTTTGATCAACTTTTGATTGCACTATATGAATTTCAAGATAAAGATTTTGGATCTTTGCATAAATTACCTTACACTTTACTCCTTTAACAACATTTTTATCATAGCAGAGCATAGACCCACTAATTCATCTGACAAATCTTTTTTTAGTGTGGCCATGTGCAATTGGTGATTAATTATACTGTACCAAGTCCTTTATCAGGTGGAAGTTGTTGCTTGGAGTTTATAAGGCTAGTGATGCTGTAAAACAAATTTGTATGTAGATTGTCACAGTAAAAACGTAAACTTTATTAGAATCCTTTTTCTTCATTGTATTTAGACCAAATTGTTTACTAAGCATGAACATTATCAGTAAGTAAAAAAACTTTGACATCAAATGACAATGACTCGTAGCAAGAGATGTCAAGTATTTCATTCCCCTGGTAGGTTCCTTGCCATAAAATGTAATTAATAGTTCTGATTATCATAAATATACAGAAGCAAAAATTGATAAAAATCAACAATACCATTTCCTTTTCATTTGTAATCAAAAAGAGACTTGAGGGGTGTTGTATAATATACTGGCTAATCAATATTAGACCAATAAAGTCAAAAGTGAACAAAAAGTAGTACTTTAGCTTCAGATGAAACTGTAGACAAAGCTGCTTGAAATGCTTCTCCTAAAGCAATTTCTATTTCAAAAGTATGTTGTCTGCATGCGAGCCAAAAAGGATTTTTATCACTTTAAGAGCACACATGATCTGTTCTTGTTTCCTTTGTTTGCTAATGTTTATCATTTTGGTCAGTATTCAATTTTTCATGACTAATACAAGCAAAAACGTTTTAGATTACAACTTACTGGTTGATGATGATAAGCTTTTTATAATAAAAAGATTGTTTTTTTCTTCCTCCAAGTTTGACAATTTTTTACATTTATTTTTATCTTTAAATGCTTTACTTGAAGTGTAGACTAAGAGAGGATCTGGGTTCAATTAGTTGAGGTGCATGATCATCAGACTTTTTAAAGTGAATAAAATAATTTGGCAAACTTATGCAAAAAAAGCATGGCTGAAGCAGCTTTTGCTTAGACTTTTTAACATCATAAAATACTCCAACATCTAATGATTGGAGTATACTTGAAGGATGTAAATATACCAATCTGATGGGGCCTTTTTCTTTACTACAAGCACACTTCTGATGCAAATTGTCATGCTTTTGTTAAAGTTTTTACTTTTAGAAGTAAACAAAAAGTATTTTAAACCAATATGCTACCATTACCATAGATTTAATGGATAAAATAAGTATAGTATTACGAGTAAAGTAAGCTAATTAAACAAGACAGATAGACAAAAAACTCATTATAAATGTCGCTTAAACATTTTAGGGTATACATATACAAGAAAAAAACAATGTCTGTTGTTCAGGAATGATACTGTTAAGTCACTTACTCTGATAGAACTACACATTTTGATCAAAACAAGAACAAGAACCAATTAATGTAAAACAGCCTGAGTTCAAATACCTGAAGTGTATATTGAGATGGAATGGGTTGAGGTAGTTGACTATCAGATTGTTAAGTTAAAGGTGAACAAAATGTTTTATCAAACTTTGGTTCATTAATTTTGCTCATGCTGAAAAAAACCATGCATGTTTTATTACTGTTGAAAATCATAAATTGTAGCTTGATTAACCGTTCATAAAAATTACAAAAAAGTATAGCTGAAGAAGCTTTTACTTAGATTTTTTAACATAGTAAGATACTCCAACATCTAATGGTTGGAGTATACTCAAACAATGATATGATAAACATGCCAACCTGATGGGGCTTTTTTTTTACTACAAGCTTGCTTCTGATACAATTGTCATGCTTCACTAAAAGCTTTTACTTTTAGAAAGAAGTAAAAATAATTTCAGACCAATATGCTCCGCAAACATAGATTATATTGATACCATCAAATTTTAGGCTAATTAAACATGTTAGATTGAGACAAATTCTTCATACATGCTATATAAGCACATTAGCATACACACATACAAAAGCCATATTGCATTGTTCAACAATGATATTTTTAGGCTCTAAAACTATATTATTACTTACTAGAATAAATATTCTTGAAATATTCACTTGGATCAGAACAAGTACAAGTATTAAGTAATGTAAGACATTTATTTTCTTTAATCAGCGTGGCTAGTGGCATCCATACCACCAAAACTATGGCAACATATATTGTACATCCAATGGCAGCTAACATACCAATAATGTTAAGGATCAGAAATGCAACCATCTAAAAACAAAACAAAAATGATAAAAATCACATGTGGATGTATGTAGGGAGAATATAAATTTGCCATTGTGCATATTTAAGCTGTATTTTAACTTGAAAGAAAAACAACCCAAAAATAAAGAAACAAAAAAAAAAAGTGTAAAAAGTAAAAAGAAGTTTAGCAAAACTTTTTAACTTCCACTAAATTTATTTTATAAATAGATTTATAGGTAGTTGCTAAGGTTAATATTAGGCACTTGTGTAAAAAATATAATTTAAGTAATTCAAGGCTTGAAATAACATTCAATCATCAATCAGATACTGACCAGTATAGCAATAGCTCTTAAAAGTATGTAAAAGGTCATCTTTTGTTGAATAACTCTTCAAAAAATGAAGATAAACTCTTGATTTATAATATAGAAATATTCACAAACTATTTGTTATCCTATTAGTAAGAGATTAAACTACTTTATTTAATGAGATGCTAAGTTACTAAAAGTTTTGCTTACATAAAAGAAAACTCATAATTCAAGAGTGTGTTGATGACCCTTTCAGTGCATTTTTATCAACAAGTTTTTTAAACATTTCTTTAGATAAACTTGAGTAAACAATATATTAATTGTGCATGAAAATATTTGGCATCACATGCTTACATAGCAATTCCAGGAAAGACCTATATAGTGAAATTTGAAAAATATTTGGTCTAAAAAAGCAAACCATTCAACCTGTTTTGAAGCATTTTTGTTCTTCTAGATCTGTTCACAAAGCAAAGAAGTCTGGATGACTGCAAATAAAAGCTTCATTTATTAAAAGCTGAATATTCAAAAGCATGTTGATGAACACTTTGTTTTTATTATTGACAAGTTGTTAAAAATTTTTTTTTTTGATAAAACTAAGTAATTTAAACCTATATAAAAATTTGAAAAACATTTGGTCTAAAAAAGCAAGCAATTCTTTGAGTTTTGAAGCATTTTTTATTTACAGAAGTACAGAAGTTAAACTGGCCAGACTTCTTTGCTCTGTTCACAGAGCAAAGAAGTCTGGCCAGTTTAAATCATCATATATGATGTTATTAAAACATCATATATGAAGTCATAAAAAAGCTTGTTAGTTCAATACCAGCTTATTGTCAGACAGTAATTGATTCAAAATGCTATGCAACACAATATTAACCATTAATTAAATGAAATAATTCGCTTTTTGATTAAAATCATTAAATATATTTGAAATTTCTTTGAAATTTTGATTGATATTTTGGCACCAAGATAATTTGAATTTTAAGTTTTCCATTATACAGGAAAACTATTCATTTTTTCTCATCTCATGTTTATCAAATAATAATCTAACAAATAATTTGTAAAAATTTCAAGAAGTAAGCTTCATTTTTTGCAGAGTTGTTCAAGAAAATGTAATTGCCAACATACTTTTAATTTTTACCGTCATCTTAACCACTAAAATATGAAACATTTTTTGTCGATAAAACTGAAGGTAAAAAGATGCTTTAAGAATTTAAATCAAAAGATACATTAATGAGAAATTTATGTTCAATTAATTCCAGTGTTGCTATGTAAAGCACTATTAAAGTCATATTTAAAATTCATGGACATAAGGAGAGCACCAGCTACCACCAGTTAAAAATGAAGATATTTCATTTTTAAGTGCCTTCATGCATCAATTTAAAAAGTGATAACTTACTGCACATATATTTCTTGTACAAGCGGCTACTATACCAAGGATTCCAGGAATAAACAACTATAAACAATCATTAAAACTGCATGAAGAAAAAATACTTTGAAAAATAATTTCCTCTATCTGCTGTCAAAAGAACATATATATATATATATATATATATATATATATATATATATATATATATATATATATATATATATATATATATATATATATATATATATATATATATATATATATATATATATATATATATATATATATATATATATATATATATATATATATGT
>QPEY01000023.1:185042-239908 GCA_014706445.1 Hydra viridissima | reverse complement strand
TCTTAAATCAAAGAATTTACCTACCATGAACTGGGAACATGTTTTACCTGATGTCCTTCATTCAATGCATTCCTTACTTTGCACTTCTACTAATGCTACACCTTCTAATGCGCACTCTGTTCCTATATGATTAACTAACTTGGGTCCTGTATTGCTTAAAAGGCATGCTCAACACTGCAAATATGAACCTCTTGTTGAAAAGATTGAGCTTTTAGAGGCTAATAGTAAACATTGTCATGTAAGAATGCCTGATGGGCATGAGACCACTGTTGCTACAAGACATCTTGCACCAATGGCTGAGGAAATCAGTGATAATGATGGAAATAATACCTACAAAAATAACTCCAATGAGTCTGATACAATCCCTTCATCTGAGCCTCTCTATCCGAAAAGATCTCAGAACTTTTCTACTTCCTCTCCAACAAATCCTAAAGGAATTTCTATTGAAGAATCAATCCCTCGTTGTTCAGGAAAATCCCGGAAACCTCCTAAATATTAAAATGACTATATTTGAACTATTTGAACTTATTTACTTATTTTGTTTACTTAGTACGGTAGAATGTGCTGATTCTTGAGTTTAATTATGTGTATACTAAAACTAACCTGTTTGTATATATTAGTTACATATTATTATATGAAGAATAAAGCCCTCTATGTTGGCTTAGAATTATTAAGAGACTATTGAATTAATTACACTACAGTTTGTATGTATGTATGATAAGTCTTACAGAGCATCCACCCCACCAGTATACTCCAAACTGTATGCCGGAGCTAGAAGAGGCTGAGATAGAGAAACCATCTGTTAGTTTAGAAGCCAAAACCCAACCACATACAGAAGATATTAGGCCAGAGATAAGGTAAACAACGCCACATATTGCTATTGTTAATGCAAACCCTTTTTGAATTTGACCCATTCTTTTGTCTAGTAAAAGCAAGTATATATAACACTATAATACAACACACAAAACCTTTTTTTTACTTCTCTTTTTTTTGAGTTTAAACAATCTATACAATACAAATTTCATTGGAGTTTATAATATATAAAATATATAGATATATAAAACCTGAGCTTTTTTAATTTTTCTATCCAGTGAAAGATTTAAAAATATTTTCAAATGTAAAAAAATAATGATGAGTCAGATTTTAAAGGAAATTATTGAGTAACACCCACTGGACTGAACGGCCACCCATTGTAATTCTGTAAGGTTTGAGAAAAGATGTAGAAATCGTGGCTAAGAAAAAGTGCCAGAGATTACAAGATTAATGAACTTATGCTTCTATTTTGACTGTAGGAAAGGTAAGAAAAAATGATAAGGTTTCCTAATCCTATCAAAAGACGTTAAATTGAGAACTGATCATAGGTATATTTTACAACAAATTGCAACATTAAAGCTGGTAAATTGAAAATGACTTAGCTAATAAAAAAATCTAGACTCATTACTCAAAATTAATCACAACTGCCTCCAGATTGTTATCACTTTAGAAAGCGAAAAAAAAGTTCAATACGTCCCAAAGTTAAGCATATTCTAGACCGTTTCAGGATTAAAACAAAACGTTTTTCTACCTTTGAAGCTCAAAAATTCTGATTGATCTTGGTTTGAAATTATTTACGCAATATTTGGAGATTTATCTACACAAGTTTTATTTACACAATAGGTAGTACAAATATGCAAATAAACTAATATTCTCGATGGTTGATGTGTTAGGATGCAAACAGGATGTTATTAAGTCGGGCCGTTTTTCAACTTATTATGGGGATAATCTTATTGAACGCTTCTAAGAATCGTACATTTTTCTTAGAACTAAACCATTGTTATGAATAAAACCTAAAAATTTATAAATGCATATTTTTTTTTAAAAGTTACCGCATTTATTGAGCCTAAACAAAATATTTTTAACTGGGCACGTATAAAACAGAAGCAGAAAGATAAAAAAACGGGAAAAATTATACTACCATGGACATGTAAGAGATGGACGTGCAACATTGTTCTTTTTGCGAACCATGCTCGTTGCGCATTGTTACTAATCTTTTGTTTTTAACAATAGAAATTTAATTCTCTTAAAGTCTGTCGGATTCGTCGAAACTTTTTGGTCGTATCCAACCAGACGCATCAACTTCCATTTAGTTATTCAAGATAACAAGCAATAAAACCAAGTTTTAAGCTTAAATTATATAGTTCTTGATATTTTCAGAAATAACGCTGAGGATGATATAGAAATTGAAATCATTTACTTAGCTACTTTAGTACATGTATAACTAGAGACATGATAATTAATCCAAAGTATCAACTGGTATTGTAGCTACCTGGAGCACAATGGTTTCTTGTCCAGAGAACTAGTCCATCTACTATATTGCTGTAGACTTACAGTCTGTAAATACTATAGAATTTTCTATTTTTGTGTTCAATAACAGAAATATATTGAGTTAAGGATATATAACTTATACATAAAATGAATATAAATACAATAAAGAAAAAATAATTTGTCACATTTTTAAAGACTTTAGCAAAGCCAATTTATGGGAATCCGCAAGAATAACTAAGTATTTAATATTAATATATTACGATTTACCAGCTATATATATAAACTAATTTTTATTAGTTTATATATAGCTGGTAAATCGTAATGTTAATTAAAACAAATGGGTTATTATGTGCTTTTTATGATAAATTAAATAATATATGAAATATAAAAAACGAAAACATGAGTTATCTGGCCGCATTTTGCAAGATAATTATAAATTCGAATGGCTTTTTAAAAGACTTTGCTTTATCAAATGAATCATAAAAAATCCCATTAGAAAATTCATCTACTAAAAAATAATGAATAGTGGAATATATTTAATGGAGGTTATAGAGTAATTGAGGCAAAAAACGGCGACATATCGGAAAAAATACTAAAAAAATACACAAAGTTAAGGCTGGTGAATGAAGGACCAAGAAATTGAATGAAACCAGGATCTTGACAAAAACTTTTATTTAAGCTTTTTTATATTTCGCTATACTTTTTTATTCATTTCAAAATTAACTTTACAGGTCTATTTTATCATTGGCAGACTTTGTTTACAAGAAAAAAGTTCCCAAATTTACAAAATATTCATCTTGAAAAAATGATGAAAATCTGTTCGTGCCGACAAATAATTTCCTTTACCTTGGTGTAATTTGTCTAGCAATTTGTCAACGCGTGAAATAATTACCTTAAACTAACACCATGTGATTAGAGTTTCTGTTGGGTAGCCATTTCAATAGATTTTTTTGTTGATAGGTGAAAATTTAGAGTTAGTTGGAAACTCGCATGGCTTGCTGATTACTCTTTGATGTTAAACAATCAGTTGCACGTCCATCTCTTATACGTCTATGATAATCATAAAATAAAAACATGTGATACATTAATACTAGAACTTTTCGGTCAGAAATTCTAAATTTATTAGAAACAAGCTTCACGCGTACCTAAGACACGTACTACACGCGCGTACGCCATTCAGTGCCATTTATGTGCGCAAACAATAACTTAAATGAAAAATTTGGATTCCTCGATCTCAAATACCATATAAAACCACGTATAAAATATATACCACATATTTTTTAAATAAATTTTACGTGTATCTTAGGTTCGTACAACACACTGTGTATGCTTGTTAGAGTCTTTAACGCGCACGAAGATTACAAACAAAAAAATTTGGGTTCCTCAAACTAAAACGCGCTCATATACTTAAAACAATAAACGAGTTGGATTCAAAAAACCAAAATGCCGTATTATCTTATCTAACTATTCCATGACTAGGGATGGCAAAATCCCGGACATTCTCAATCTCGGGATTTCTTGATTGAGATATTTATCCGCGGGAAATCCTGGGATTAATTGGGGGAAGCATTTAAAGAACAAATTTTTAAGTACTCATTAAACACTGAAAGTTAATTAATTTATTAATAATACAATTATATTATGAATAAACTAATCATTTTTCATTTTTTAGTTCAGTAAAACAGTTCATTTACTAATTAACCTAAGTAGTTTAAATTATAAAATAATGGTTTAAAAAGATAACACAATATAAGTAAAAGTAATAAGAATATAAATGAGTATACATGAACTATATTCATTTTTGAAAGTACTACCTTAAAAAAATTAAAGTGTTAATCATTTCGTCGTTTAATCGCGTTCGATTTTTTGAGCATAAAAACCCAGCCGCTGAGAATGCTCGTTCGGACTCCACACTTGTTGGCCGTATAGATAGCATTTAACCATATGCTTTTTGAAGGTGATTACCTCTTGTAGCACCACTTTCAAATAACGACATTTCTCTTTGAATTTTAGAAGTTATACTTTTTACCCTTATAGGTAGTGTTTAAGCATCACTATCACCATTCACGTCTGTTGATGTAATTATATTTGCCGAGCTTAGACGCTTTTTCAGGTTTATTATAATTTTTTTATTTTGGACACTTGTATTTGGTACAAAAACATCTGGGATTTTCGATAAAGTAACCTGGGCATTATGAAGATTATAAATTGTGCTGCTAAATGGTGTTCTCCTCTCTTTTATTCGGTGACTCAAAGCGGCGTACAATTTTTTTTCCAATTTCGGATTGTTGTTTTGTTTTATTTTGGACAACATAAACTCTAATGCAGTTTCAGCTGTAATTAAAGTTGCGTCTCATCGAAAAAGTACCTCCACAGTTGCTTTAACGGGAGTCAAAAGTTCTATTAAATCTGATACGGTGTGATATTCGTTTTCGTTCATCTTAATTGAATCATCAAAATTGGAATCCAATTCTAAATCTAGAAATGCTTTTTTAACACAATGTTTTAACTTGTCAAATCTTTCAAGCATAAACAATAAACTGCTCCTTCGGGTTTTGCAATCCACGATTAAATGGATGACCTATCCAAACTCAATTTTTACGTACTTTTGTAAATAATTTTCATTTTTTGTTGGGGGCCTTTTAAACATTTTTACAATTTTCCTGACTTTGGTTATGATAGGTCCAATAATTTGATGTTTAATAGTAACCTCAGATGTTTCATTAATTAGCAAGAAATCGTTCGAATCTCCAGTACTGTCTTCCTCTTCATAAACATGGTCGCTTTTATAATTATCATCTTCGTCTTCATCATCGTTGTTTTCTAAATTTTCAAAAACAGTGTTCTCATCATCTAAACTTTCATCAACTTCTTAGTGACTGGCGTCTTTTTTGTAAAGAACTGATATAACTGCCAGTTGTAGGGCGTGAGCAAAGCATAATTGTTGATCAATTTCTAGAAGTTTCTTTATAAGGCTTGCATCTTTCAGTTGTAATACCAATGATATCATCCTCAAGGTTTATTTTAAAGCTGTGGAGTCTTTCTTTTAGAAGTGAAACGCACTTTTCTGCTGGCACAGACCCTAAAATGCGAATCAAGCCTAAGTTCCAATAGCTTTTCAACTCATGTACATTCACATTCATACATCTGCAGTTTCCAAAAGTAGTCCACTCCTCAAGTGTTAAGAAAAATTTAGAGCCTGTTGATATTTGATCAATTATTTCCTTTTTAACTTGCTTTTTAATCTGCTCGTAGTAGTTTAACACCATTTTTCTGATAGTATTACGTGATCTTGGGACATTTTTATATCCTCGTGCAACTAACCCGGCTCGTATATCAATGGAATTTCAAACTGTACTAAATGATATACCATCTTTTGCTGCCGTATGTGCCAGCACTTCAGACAGATTTTCCTCTTCTTTCAATGTTGTTGAACAAAAGTTCGAGATTTTCAGCTTTTTATTTTGAGGTTCTTCTTCAAAATCTTTCGAGTTTGAAGCTCTTTTGGATAAACTTAGTGGTTGCGATTGCAATGTTACTTTAAGTTTATGTTTAGACAATAAATGGGAATGTAGACCTTTTGTTGAACCACCAGCAATTTTCAATATTTTTTTGCATGTACTAACTTTGCACATGTCTGTTTCATCTGATCCTCTTAAGAAATGTCTCCAAATCAGATTTGTGCTATTGAATTCAGCGTAGTTTGTCATGATATTTGCTTAAGTTAAATTTTTTTTAAAGTTCTAAAGTTCTTAAATTATTTCAACTTACGTTTCTTTAACAGATCTATAATTCTAACTGAATTTGTTGCTGTGAAAATGATTACCAGTTTGAATGACTGCAAAAAAAGCTTATTTACTTAAAAAACCTTCTGTATTTTGAAAACTTCATTAATTTAAACCATTGTTGAAATATTTTGAGACTCACGCATAGATTTCGTCGCATAAGAATTGTTGGGTTCTATCTAACTTTTGCTGTTGTAAGAATTTAACTTTCAATTTTTCTTAGTTAATATGTTTTTATTCCTGTCATATTTTATAATTTAAACTATGACTCTTTTTTTTTATTTATGTTTCATAATTAAACCGATAGTTTTATTTATAAACATTTTAAATTTTTTGTTTTTTATTATTAGAAATTGTTAATTAAAACTTTTATGAATAAATTCTTATAATATGAAAAAGGCAGATAGAACTCTTTAATTCTGCAACGATTTGGAATTAAAATGAAGCCGAAAATTCGAAATTAAATTAAATCATTGCAAAGAGAATTCAGCTATGAAACAAATATTTTACCAAAAATTATATTTACTAGACACTTTATAATGTACAAATAAGTTAATACCTTAATCCCTATTTATCTTTATTTTTCTTTTATTACATTCCCGAAATCCCGGGAAATCTTTGTGAAAAATTTCGGGATTACGGGATCCCGGGATTGCCATCCCTATCCATGACCAAAACAAAAAAAGAGAAAAAAATATTATTAGCAAAACACTTTGGAGACACCATAAAAACCCCCTTTAAAGTGAAGTACACCTTCTAACTTTCTACCACTCTCAGCAAATCGCGAGGTTAGATTATTTTGTTCTATTTCCTATTTTAAAAGTTGGGAGAAAATGAGTTATCAATTTTAGTAATTAATGATTACTTTTAAAATACGCTATATTTTAGAAATTTTTTTCTAAATAATTTGTTTAAACATAAATTACGTAAAGTATAAGTTATTATTTCTTTAAAAATTAAAGCTAAAATTTTAAATAATTTTTACTTTTAGAAAAAAATCAAAAACTTTCTCCCAACGTTTAAACTTGGAGATAGAACAAAATAATTCTAACCTCGCGAAATATTCTCAAAGAGTTTTGGTATTCAGTAAAAGTTTGCATCCTTGTCAGAGTACTCTGTTGAGGAGTTGAAACAAATACTTCTGTCAGAACTACACCCTCACACAAGATAACATTTCTGTCTTTCATTCTTAATTTCATGAAGTAAAGGATAAACATCTGTA
Source organism: Hydra viridissima (assembly GCA_014706445.1). Lineage (NCBI taxonomy): Eukaryota > Metazoa > Cnidaria > Hydrozoa > Anthoathecata > Hydridae > Hydra > Hydra viridissima. The sequence continues at coordinate 232,597 of QPEY01000023.1, read as the reverse complement.
TTCTGTATTATGAATGAATTTCAGATCATTTGATATTCATCGGAAAGATGGAACTGAGTTTATTAGCTCTAGGCATCTTCAATCTTCATTGTTATCGGAAAACTAACCTCCATGGTTTTGACTTTGCCTAAACTTATAGCATTTATGACAAAAAAAAAAATCTTTCTTGTTAGGATCTTCAGATGCTTTTCTTATTGAAGCTAATACCAATTCTTCAAAAGAATTTTCAGCTAATCGGTAACTTTAAACAAGATAATATTTAATATTTAAGTGAACGAACTACTTTTTGAATTGGTATGAAATCAATTGATGTACCTTAGATCTTTTGCTTCCTTCACTTAGATCTTCCCAGTCCTTGTTCTTTCTACCTGGACCTGCCGCAACGTCTTTTCTGTTAACTGTTCTTTCTTTATCCAACCAGATAGGCTAATGTTCCAGAAGTTTTGAGAAGGTTCTCGAATGTTTTAAAAACTTAGATTTAAACTTAGGTTAATTGAGATTTATCATTTTAGGTTCATCAATACTTCCATGGTCTAGACCCTCCAATCTACGAAACTCAAGTAGAAGAGCCTCAAGTACCCTATCATGATTAATTCCTAACTGTTGAATGGTAGGAACTAAATGTATTTTCATGATGATAATAAGCGACGAACGAAGTTATTCGTTATTTTGTATGAAAGTTTTGTTTTCAAACGTTTATTTCAGGCAGTCAGATTATGCAACATTTGGTTTTTGAGGTTTGAAATCTAGCATGATTTGTTTAAGCATTAGTTTTTGAAGGTTAGTTTTTAATTTATGACAAATTACCTCTGTAGTGCTTATGTAGTATGAAAAAGGTGTGAAAAATAATTAATATGAAATTTTAAAGTTCACTTTTTTTAAAAGGTTATATACTAAATTGGGGTAAATTTGGACGACTGATTTTTTTTTCTGCTTTCATATATACCTATCAATGGGAAAATGTTAAAACTAGCATGGAATCTAGTGGAGTCTGGTGGAATCTGGTGGAATCTGGTGGAATCTGGTGGAATCTGGTGCAATCTGGTGCAATCTGGTGCAATCTGGTGCAATCTGGTGCAATCTAGTGGAATCTGAATAAAAAATAAAATAAAGTTCAATATGAGAAACTTTTTTAAGATCTTAAGGAATGACAATCTAAAATCAAACGGCAGTGTCAAAAATATAGTTTATAGTTATCAAACATCTGAAACATATCCCATTAAGTTAAATTTTGAACTGTTTTTACCCGTATCAACCTTAAAAGAGTGACACTAAAGCGAACGTTTTGTGTGCAAGCTTCGCAATAAAATATAAATAAAATATTGTCTCAGGGAAAGGTGCAAAAATTAATGAACCCTTAAAAATAAACAAAAAGCAATTATTTACAGTTTTTGGTTGGTATTAGTTACATTATAACTCAATTAATTAGTTTCTAGCAATTGTTTTTTTTCGGAGAATTTTTGCAAGTTTTTTTGGATTTTGACTCACTATGCAACATTTGGAACTTCGTTTGATGCATTTTTCGTTGGATACATTTTTAAACTTTGGTTTCGGAACGGAAATCAAAATAAACGTAAATATTTTATTTTACACTTCCTTAATCAACTATCTTCATTATCTTCATCTCTCTCATTCGATTAACTTCATTTCTTTCTAATTCTTTAAACTAATAGAGTTAAAAGTCGTTCTGTTTTGTTAGTTTTTTTTACAGTGCTGTACATATAGCAGTGGGACACGGAGCAAGATACTTTGAAGGGCGTTTACCCTTAACCAAATAATACATCCATTGAACTTTTATTTTAAATATTTTTGTTTTAGATAACGTTTATTTATTCATTTCTTTAAGAAAATCAAAAGCTCGTTACAGCGGATGGACAACAATCTGTTATGGGTTTTCAGTCGCTAAAATATAATTGCGATTAAAAAATCGTAAATTATATACTGATCCTAGATAAAACGTGCTAAAAAAAAAGACCGGGACTAATAATCGTTTAACGAATATGGGTGTAAGAATATTAGTTAAAGAATATTTAAAGAAAATATTCGTTCGTTCCAATATGCTCCGAACGAATATTCGTTGAACGTATATTATTCTTTAAACAAAAAAGAATTCTTTTACGAATATATCCGTTAGAGTTTAAATATTGTGGTTAGCAGTTCTTATCTAATAAATGTTTCGAAAATAACGTCAGTAATGGTAATGAGATTTAATAATTGAAATTCTAATTCCCTTGACATAGTAAACTTATCAATAATTTAACTGTGTCAAGGGAGCTATTTCTAGTACTATAAAAAACTATCGCATGTGTCAACATTTTGGAATGGTAATATCATTGCTTTTATTATTGTAAACATTAGAATAATATTCGTTTGTATAAGTATTTTAACAACAATTGACTAAACAAATTCTTTTTTTTCCGGTATCAAACTTCTTCATGCCCAAAATGTCATATATTTTTTGAAAGAACTGATGCAATCATAAAAACCAATGAGTGTGATAAAAAACTAGTTTCGAAGGTAGTTACCACATCCTGTCTTCTTAACTATCTTAAGGGAAAACATACGCCACAATTCTGACATAAGAGAGACCTAATGATGAACAAAAAGTTCTGACAATAGGTCATGTTTCAAACATCAACACATCGGATAACGAATTCAAATGTAGACCAAAAAGAACTTTAGTTGTTGCCACCTCTTGGTGGTATATCTTCAACTTTCTACATCATCTATCTATGCTTATGGTCGAATACCAAGTACTCCAAAAATACTAATTTCATGTTGAAAATGTTAAGTTGGCGACCGAAGTGACAAACTGGGTCGTCACAAACAACTTGCCACTCTCCATCTTAAATAGCAAAGCTTTCCTTTCAGTTATGAAGCAAGCAACAAACGTCGAGTCTAATAAACCGTGTTTTTTCTATATCACTTTTTCGTACTCGAATTCCTCAATTATATAAATCTCAAGGAAAAAAGATCGGAAAGTTACATTTGTAGCAGAAGCCCTAACTTCTGTTGTGAAAATCACACCCTCAAGGTTAAGGAAAAGCTCAACCTTGAGGGTGTGATTTTCACAACAGAAATTAGGGCTTCAGCTACAAATGTAACTTTCCTATCTTTAACTTTTCATTTTATTAATAGTCAGCTTTAAATAAAACATCTTCTTGTCAAACTTGAACTATTTCCAACACAACATTCTTGCGAAAATATTGCTGAAAAAGTTGATTAATTAATAAAAGAAATGCATTTGGATAAAATAACCCATACCTGGATAACTACTGATGGCGGTTCTAATTTTGTAAAAATTATTGGTCTAAGCGAAGAATTCAACAAAAGTCTTTGATGCGCGGATCATCAAATCCGTTTGATCATAGCACAAGTTTTAAAAAGTGTTCCTCAGTGGGTGGAAAAAAAACTCAACAAATTGGTAAGACACTTCAATCATTCAGCTAAGTCAACTAGTATCTTGAAGAAAATTGCTTTTAAGTATAAGTAACAACTAAGATCCATTCACGATCTCGAATGGTTAACTAAAATGGCAGAGACTTCAAGTGTTATTGAAGAGTTGATCCCAAGTAATGATGAAATTCATATCATGAAAAGTATTGTTGAATGTCAAGACCCAAAGGATAGTATTCAATTAGGAGATCAACTTTCGAATTTCGCAAAATTGTCTTAGTTTCTTCCATGCCAGTAGCGAATGTAGTTGTTAACTCAACTCTTACTTTTCAATTCGTTCACAAAACGTTCGCTGTTACCAACTTGAACTAATCTTTTCTTAAGGTTGTAGATTTTCAAGTTGATTGTTGGATCTTGGTCAAAACTTTTAATGGTATATATAAAAATAAGAGTTATTTAATCAATCCTTAAAACTTTTTTACATAGCTTTTTGCATCAAATACTGCCTGAAAATGAGCTGCTATGGAATTAACAACCTTAATCATGTTTGATGTTTTTCTGAGCATCTTGAATAGTATCAAATTTTTTCCTTATTTCTAATTTTTTTCCGTGAGTTTTTATATCGATTTGATTCCCATAAATATTTGAGCAATTGGAAGGTGATACTTTGGATCAAAATGAGTGTCATTAGATGTCTTACTCCATCAAATTAAGTATGTTAAACTTAGATTCATTGCTTTAAAGTACTTTAAACCAAGGTTGTGAGTTCCTGAGAAAGGCTTTCTTCAAAACTCAAGTCTTGATTTTCAGTTCTTAAGATATATTTATGGTTTTTTTTGCCAAATGTCTTCAAAGTAGATTTATTACAGTTAGCACTGCAATTAGTTTTCGAATGACAGTTAGTAATTTAACATCTCATTAATTAAAGAAAATTATCTTAATTTGCTCCAAACTTATTTAAGAAAATGTGATCATTAACATACTACTTTATATTACATCAAGTTGTAATACGCCAATTTTTATCTAAAACTTTTATATTTTTGAAATTTACAGCCATTATATTAGACAGTTTTTCATTGATGACTTAATGTTTCTTCAAATCCTGGGTTTGTTAAATGATCATTTTTTATACAACTGCTTATTGTTATACTTACAGACTGTTGAAAAATCTACATTTTAAAGAATTTCAGAAGTTAAAAGGTTTTACTAAATTTCATTAAAAAACTGATCTTTAACATTATTAGTATGTTAGCTACAATTGCCAGAAGTTAAGTGGTATGGTTGCCACCAGCTACACTGATTAAAGAAAACAAGTTTGTTACATTAATGGATACTTGTTTTGTTTTGATCGAAGTGTGTTTAACGTGAGTTATAATCACAGTAAGCTAACTTACAGTTATTCCTTAACAAGGGGTTATGGTTTTTTTTTGCAAAACTGTATGCTGACATGCCTATGTAAAATGTATGATGATTTTTACTTAACCTATCATGGTTGATTAGTGTCCTAAATTTTTTGTGTAATAACACAAAATCTAAGGTTGTGGCAGCATAGTATTTTTAACTACCATTTGTTTCTTTCTTAATGTAAAAACTTTTAGTGAACCATGAAGTTAGCATTGAAAGTGTACTTGTTGTAAAAAAATCAGATTTGCATATTTACCAGATCAATCTTCAAACATACTCCAACCGTTATATGTTGAACAATATTGTTAATTTTTGTCAAGATTCGCTCAAAAGTAAGTAGCCAAGGGATTAATTGAAATTATCAGTTATATTTCTTAGCAAGGAACCTAGCAGGGGAATACATGACACCTAGTGCAAAGAGTCATTCTTGAAATACAATGAAAATAGTCAAAGTATTTGGCATCAAAAGAAAACAGGAATACTTTTGTGACATGTGAGTAGGCAAAAGTGATAAGAAAAAGGCTAGAATTACACCGCACTGTGGAAAATAGTAGAACAGTAGCATGTTATAAATTTTTTTTATTAATGTCGCTATTGACATTACATTTCAATTTTATTTTATAGTTTATTAGTCAATCATTATGATGCAGAAATTTCACATCATTTTATGTAAAAACGAAATATTTGAAACCCGACTGTTTATTTTTTGTTGATGTTCAATTCAAATCTGTTCGCTTCATCTCTTTAAAAATTAATTTTCTATAAAACATTCTAGAAAATATTATAAAGTATTATACAATTTTGAAAAGGAGCTCATCTTATGGAGAGTTTAGGAAAATTACACATTTTTAATGGTTTAGTTAAGGAGTAATTAATTGAGCAATAAAATAAATGAATAAATATATATATATATATATATATATATATATTCTTTAAGTTCACTTAGACTTTAGGCAGTTATCCACGCTTCCCCACGCTTTACATTTAATATAGTATTGCAGCTCAGTTGTTTGACAAAATCCGGCACCTTCGTCTGTCTGTTTTTGTTTACCTATATGCATAGAATTTTGCAAAGAGAATCCCTAGAAAACTAAAGCCATTGTAGATGAAATAAAGAGCTAAATTAACTCTTTGCAGGCGTCTATAATTAATAAAAATGGTAAAAGAGTACAAGTTAAAGATGAACTTTTTCTAACAATAATAGATGGAAAAGTGGCTCAGGTATTAACGGATACACCTTCTGGGACTACATGTATAATATATGGAGCTACTTTACAACAAATGAACGATTTTACTAAAGTTGTTTCGAGGTATGAAAATGAAGGTTCGCATCTATGCGGATTGTCTACATCACATGGCTGAATTGGTTGTATGGAAATGATATTACATATTTCTTACAACCTCTCTTTCCAAATATGGTCAGCCTCATGTAAAGAAAAGAAACGGCTAAAGGAAGAAAAGAAGATATTGGTACAGAAACGTTTTCGTGGGGAGCTAGGGTTGATCATTGACAAACCAAGACAAATAAGTGGTAATACCAATCATGGTAATACTGCTAGAAGTTTTTTTTTACAATGCAAGCTGCTCAGCTGAAATCACTCCAGTGGATGAAAATTTGATTAATCGTCCTTCACGGAGAAAATATCATAAATCATTTTGCAGTAATTCCTACTGGTGAACTTTCAGAAGATGCGCAAGAATCCCGAAATAAAGAGTATAAAAAACTTCGCCTTCATTATGCCATGAAATGTTTTTGATCAGTTACAAATGAGGATGAATTTCATACTCTTCTGTACACTTCCGATCCGTACATTAGAAAACTGTATAACAAAAATGTGCAAAAAATTGATGAGGGTACTCTGCAGCTTTTGAAAGTCAATGAACTGATTTCAGAAACTGAAAGTTCCAATGTAGTTATGATATAGCGCCTACAATATACCTTTACATTATTTCATAAAAGTATCTATTTAAAAATTGTTATTAAAAACATGTTCTAAATACTTGTGTAATTAGTAGGTAAGCATTTTATATATTTTTCATTGTTTCTAATATTTTTAAGATATTTTCATACATTTGTAAAGGATTATGTTGAGTATAAATAAAATAAATGTAAATTTTGATGTTTTTGATTTTGATTTTTTGATTTTTAATTTGTGCAAAATTTCAATTCTTTATTTTTAGTGACAAAAAAGTTATCGATTTTTGGTCCAAAACAGACCTTCATTTCCGCTGTGCACCGATTAGTTAATGGGTCTAACAAATATGAGATTTAGGCAAGAATTTCACTGACTATTTAGTCGGCAATATTCTAGCCCAAATCTTGAGAAACTTTAATCCAATCTGAAATTCCAGTTTTTAAATCATCATCATCATCATCATCATCATCATCATCATCATCATCATCATCATCATCATCATCATCATCATCATCATCATCATCATCATCATCATCATCATCATCATCATCATCATCATCATCATCATCATCATCATCATCATCATCATCAGCAGCAGCAGCAGCAGCAGCAGCAGCAGCAGTAGCAGTAGCAGAAGCAGCAACAGTAGTAGAGAAATGCGGTTCTGGGCCATTTTTTTTTTTTGAAAATATTTTTATATGCGTGATAACTTTTTTGGTGATAATTACCTTTTGACTTACCTTTTTAAAAAATGTCAATGGGATCTGTAATGTCCGTTAGCCAACGTGTGAATTCCATCTTGTAAAATGATTCTTTTATCGTCGTCAGCGCTGAGTGCGATTTTGTTAATTTCTTCAGTGTAAATTTCATGCAGATGGGATCGGATGACGTTCATGGTTGCAAGCTGTTGATTTTTAGTCATTAAGTAGTCTTTATAATTATCGTGAGTGATGTGATTTTGGACAACATTTCTCTTAACCCCTTTGCATCTTTTGTGTTCTTTTTCATGGAGCTTGTAAAAGTATAACTTTGACCAGAGCCCAACAAATTCTTCAATCTGTTTCCCTGCGGTTTCGTCTTTGAACATTCTGATGACCTTTTTATTTGCACCAACCTTGAAACCAACGCTTTGAATGGCGGGATGGTTTTTATCAAAATCGCTCGTGTCAAGTTTGCCTTCTACATCATCAGCAATGTCTTGGTAAAAATCGTCCGTTTTGATTTCATAAATGAGGTACTCTGTATCGGTCATGAGCAGCTTTGCTTTATCTGAGTATTTGTTCCTGATGTAATCGTAGTGGAATTCAAACATTAATGTTTTGCTCAAATCCAAGAAGCACATTCCCAAATAAATGGGTTTTTTGTAAACCAGTTTTGTTTTTTTTCATGTGCGCGGCGATTAATTTTTCATCGAAAATAGTGCGACTTTCGAAATTGGGCTTTTTAGACAATTTCTCAGCTTCTTCCTCTTTTGTCACCAGTCTGACATCCACATGATTTTCAATGTTTTCCATGGTTTTTCCAAAGACTGAATTGTTCATTAGTTTGAAAAAGTCCTTTTCAAAGTCGTTGGTGGCAAGAGTTCTTAAATGGGTGTTGAGATCAATGTATTTTTTCAGCCAATCTCTTTCCTCAAATTTTATGCCTCTGTGCATCTTTGCAATTTTTAGTCCTAATCGTTCATATAATTTGAGATTTTCATAATGGATGACGTAATTCTTTTTATCGTTTAAATTTGGAACGAACTTGTCCACTTTGTTAATGGTCATTCTTTCAAGGAGCCAAAGGGTAATCGTTGTGCTCGTCATAAAGACTTTCAGGGTAATCTAAATCGACTTCTAAAATACACGGCATTGCTTTCCAATAGGAAACTTCTTCATCGCTCATCTATTCAAACCCGTGGGTGGAAAGAGGTTTTCTCATGGCCTATCCGTACAAGTTGTTGGCGTCTAAGTACTGAATGAAGGTGGAATATTTATCAGGGTCAAACGAATCTCCCATGTATTTATTGTTTGAAGTTCCAAGTCGGTTTGAAATCACGCTGATTCCACCACGTATTCCTTTCATGATCATCAGCAGTATGTCGTAATCGCTCAGAAGCTCCAAACTTATTTTTGTTAACTTCAGAGCGGCGTCCCATGCCAAACCTGGAGAACCATGCGGGATCTAGCTTGTAATTTTTCATGCAAATGTCCCTGAAATCTTCAAAGACATCTGCCAGCATCAGCACGTCAGAGACGTTGTACAGGTCGTGGTAATCTCTGAACGTTTCGCAGTGAAATTCATCCCAAACCGTTTTGGCATGTGAATAATTTTCATCGCTTATTCCCTCGTTGTTCAGTTTGGAGAAAAACGACTCTTTAGGAGGCAATTGCGTTTCAGAAAGCTTTCCAATCGAGTCCATCCAATCGTAAGGGTAAACGCCATTTCTTCGCAATAAATCAAACTGCTTTCCAGAGAAATATTTAGCGATGTTTTTGCATTGGTTTTTAGTTAGATTTTTGGACTAGCTGTCTAAACTGGAAGCCATGAATCTGAAGCTGTTGATAAATCTTAATTCTCGTCTCACTTCACGTGGTTTTCCATCTTTTTCATACTCTCTCACTTTGATTTCTTTCAAAAAGCTGATATATTTTTCCTCGTTGTTGAGGATGCATTTTAGTTTGCCACCGGTCAATTTCTTGATGAAAAAGTGGCTGTCGTATCCGGATAAATTGTGAAAGACGACAGGGAAGAATTTGGGAGTTTCGTATTTTAAGTTGCAACTGTTGTGAGCAGCTCCTCGGTACTTTCCCGTGATGTGGCAGTTGTCACGCAATTTTTCATTTTCTAAAACTTCCTCACAAATGTGACAGGCTGTCGCATCATTAAAATTTTTTTTATCCTCAGGGGTCATAGCCATATCTTTTTTAAATCTAATTATTTCACAAATTTCATTGATGTCTTTTTCGAGCATTTCCACAAATATTTTAGCGACATCGTCCGTTTTGCTTGATCCCGTAAACGTCACAGGCTTTCCTTGATAAACGGTTCCGTCAAAGCATTTGATGAAGTAAAAGAAGGAGCTCGGAGTGTGCTTTTGGTCCTGCTTGGTGTAAGACTGCTTGGGATCAGTATCACACTTGCTGATTGGCTTAATGAAACTTTCAAAGTCGGCTTACACCATAAACCAAACTCTCATTGATCTTCATTTGTTTAGAAACTGCATGGTTGAATTCTTTTCAGGAAGTTTGATTTGGACAGAGCTGTGGTCTTGACAGTAAGTCCGATGCTTGGAAAGCGCTTCTTCAGAGTTATATCCCTGCAAGAAATTTCTGCAATAATACTTTTTGTGCTCATGTGCTGATGTGTGTAAGGAAGGAAATCGGCTGAAATCTTTAATCGGACAATAATGATTGATCTTGTCGTCTGAAATTAGCAGCAAATCAATTTTGCGCTTTCGATTCAAACATTCGGATTTCCATAAAGGATAAAGGGATTTGTTTTCGCATCCGAATACATAAACGCTAATGTCTGGATTGTTTTTATCAAACTTTCCTATTTGATCGAGCTTGACTTGGAATTCAATTCCTTCCCAATTAAACTCTTTCGACTTTTCAATCAAGTCTTTGTCAATCCTGTAACAGTGATCCTTTTTCATGTTTAGCGCCCTGGTGAGACACCATTTGAAGCATTCATTGTCAGTTTCGTTTTTCATATTGATTATTGTCTTTTTGTTCTTCAGAAAATCGTCAAGACGGATGTATGACGAAGCGCTAAATGGATTGTAATTAATCATGTTAATGTCCATTCTCAAAATGGCAGACACTTTCCAATTCGATCCCCCATAGCTGTATTTGACCATGTTCTCCAAGATTTTTTCTTTCGCTATGTCATAAAACTCTCCCAAATCCGTAGCCTCCAGCACAATTCCATATTTGGATGGAAAGGGGACATTTCGAATGGTTTCCTCTCCAGTGGCAATGCTTACACGCGTCATCTCGCACGTTAAAACAAGGTTCACTTTTTTATTTCTGTTTTCCCTGAGTATTTTCAACACTGCCTCTTTTGCCAAGTTTAAAAAGGCGGAAGCGTCATGATGATTTCCTTCAACTTGATATGAAAACTTCCTGGTGACATGTTTTAGCGCATGATTGGTCAATGTAAAAAGAATGGGAAGTTTGTAAACTGCTGCGCGTGCAATTGATTTGAGAGCGAGTGATTTGAGGGAGTCCCCTTTTTTTCGCATTTCGTTCCCCACATTGCTCACTGTTTCCTTCACCGCCTCTGGGACGTATGGATCAATCGATGCAAGCACACGGTCAAAGCTGTTACCAACTACATTTCTTACAGACGTCGTCAGCCTTGAAAATAAACCAGGAGCAAGCACAGGCGTTGAATCAGGAACAGGCTTGTCAAGGATACGACTTGATGGAACAGCTCTAGGAGAGACGATGGGACTTTGCAAGTGAGGTGGTTCCCACACGATAAGATTTCTCGGTGCAGGCACCGGTCTTACAAAAATAGGTCTATGAGCAGGCACAGGTCTCACAACAATCGGACGCGTACCGATGATAGGTCTCGTGTTTTTTATTGCTTCAATAAGCTTTTCCTTCTTCATTTTTGAATAACCTTTTATTGCTCGGTCACTGGCAATTTCTCGCAATTCTTTTAACGTTTTGCTTTCCATTTTTAATATGCAGGAAAACATTTCAATTTTCAGAAAGAATTGAAAATTTCACATTGGTTCTTCCTGTTTGAGACTTTTCAGAATCTCGACTTTATATCCATTGTCTATCTTTCCATTTCGATTTTCAAAGTATGGCCAGTTGCGTCCAGTCGCTTTTCTTGCCTTGTAAAGGGATCCATATTCGATCACTTCACCCGTTTCAACATGGGTCAGTCTCATAGCCAAAGGATTATTTCTGATCAGACGGAGCCTTTCATATTTTCTTGCTTTTCTTCTATTTCATGTATTCTTGGACGTCCCACATTTCCATTTTTTTTTGCATCTTCTAATATTGAATCTTTACTAATCAGATTGTTTTCAACCGCAAGCATCATCAACACCATTTTATTGTCCGATGCTTTTGAAACTCCGTTTTCTTTCAGCAACTTTTTCAAATACTTTCTCGTGTATACCATTTTTAATTTGTGTAGAAATTTATTTAGCTCAAATTCAATTTTTTAGATCTTTCAGATCCGTGAAAGTCACAAGTGTGTCATTCAAGATCCATAGCTTACCACGCACCATATTCCTGATCTTCTTCCGACTCTTCTTTATTGTCATCATTTTCAGGTACTATGTAACACGAATATGTAATTAAACGTAGTAGTATATGAACTTCACGATGTATATTTTTTTCTTTTGCATCCATTCCATCCACATAAGACAAATGAAGATACAGGCCTTGGATCATATTTCGGACGGGACGTTTTTCTTCCTCTAGTATGTTTTCAACCATTTCTTTAAAGGCGAACAGATATTCCTTTGGAAGTTTTTTAAGTTAGCGCAAGAATTGGTAGGAGGAGGAACCGGCTTGGGAGCAGGAGGTTCATCGATAGCTTTCAAAAGTTCGTCCTTTTTCATTTTGTAATAATTTTTCACTCTTCGATCTTTTGCAACTTCTTGCAACTCTCTAACCGTTTTGCGCTTCTTTTTAATTTGTGCTGATATTTATTTAGCTCGAATTCAATTTTTTACAATTCTCCAATTTTAAGATCTCTAAATTCTCCCGTTAAAAGAATTATAAAATTTTTCGTGGATCTTTTAAGCAGTAGGACTGCACCATCTTCCCAGCCAATGACTTGAAATGAATTTTTGAAGCTCTTCCCACTCTTCTGCAATAATATCGTTTTCCGACTCTTGTGGCACGTCTTCCGGTTCGCTTTCCGACTCGTTTTCCGACTCTTCTTCCGACTCGCTTTCCATCTCTTCTGCAATATCGTCATCCGACACATCTTCTTCCTCAGACTCTTCTAACGAATGAACAAAATGCTGATTTCTCAATTCATTATAAATAATGACGTGCCGATTTCTAGATCCATCCGTCAGATACGTTAATTTCATCAAAATGAACCATATACCGTTTGTCCGATTGATCAATCAAGTACCGATCACCCTGGTCATCCATCACATTAAGACACCCCGCTTGATTTGAAATTAAAAACGGAGTACCAAAGTTATCAATCACATACCGATCGCCCAATTCATCGATCACGTGACGATCACCAATTTCATTAAAATCACACAAATATCGATCTTTCGGCACGTCTTCCTTTTCGCTTTCCGACTCGTTTTCCGGCTCTTCTGCTTCCAATGGATCTATATCACATAATACTGATTTCTAAATTCATCATAAGCACGAAAGTACCGGTCGCCCGATTCATCAAATAGATAATCATCACCCTCTTCATTAGAACGAATAGCATACAGATTTCCACCTTCGTCAACCACATACCGATTGCCCGTTTCATCCATCAGATACTGATGGTCCAAAAATTCTGCGCGATGAATAGAATACCGTCTACCTGATTCTCCATCGATCACACGAACGATTCATCAAAAGAATGAAAATACCGAACCTCCGGCACAGATTCAGAAAAATCACGTTCGTTCTCCATCTTTTAAATTGTGCTAAAATTTATTTAAGTCAAATTCACTTTTTTTAAGTTCTTCAATTTTTTAACTTTTGTAATGTTAAAAAATTTTAAGCGGTTTCAAGCAGCAGCTCTTAATTTTTCAAGTAATAATCTATAAAAGAAATTGTGAAGGTAAAGGGATTCATGACCAATTTTACTTTTTGCAGCAGTTCCTCCAGCAAGCCTAAAGTTTGATAACATGTCTTTGATGGTTCTTAGTTCTTTTATTGGTATGTCTCGGCGCATTCTTTTAAAGAAGCGCTGGTATACCGTTGGAAGATTTTTAATGTTGCGCAGGAATTCAAGCAAAGTTTTCGAATTATTCGGAGCAAGCACCAACTCAGACGTCAAATCTGGAACAGGCTCGTCAAGGATGTCTTCGCCAAATTCATTAGCTGCATTTATGTCGTTTTCCATCTTTTTAATTTGTGCTGAAATATATTTAACTCAAATGAAATTTTTTTCAATTCTGCACATTTTCTGCCCATTTTCGGAGATTTTCGCAATTTCGAAATTTTTGTTCGCATTGTCGAGCGTGTTGAGCAACATCGCCATTTTCAGTTTGCCGGCGATTCTTTTTTCTCCTAAAAATCACAGTCCAAATAAAGAACCTGCCTGTTGATCGCTCTCAGCTTTTCTATTTTCTTCAGGTTGTTCCATTCTCTGACGTGCTCTTTGATTTCTTTTTCCATTCGCGAAAATATAGTCTCGTTGCCTCCCCACAAAAGTTTGTAAAGCTAGTCTCGTTCCTCCTCGCTGAACAGTTTCGGAATTTTAAAATTTCCGTTTTCGGTGACGTAAACAGAATCGCGAAACAAACCCCCATTTCCGAACGCAAGAAGCACGAGCTGCTTTTTCTTGACTCAGTAAGAATCTTTCCTGCTGCACTACAGAAAAAACAGATAAAAGTCATTCATTTTCTTATTGCAGTACTTCGATTTTAAATCCATCTTTTTCCACCTTTCCATTTCGACTCTCCAAATACCTACAGCCATCCCCGGTCTCTCTCATCACTTTGTAAAGAGATCCATATTCAACCACCTCATCCGTTTCAACATGGGTCAGTCTCACAGCCACAGGATTATTTCTGATTAAACGGAGCCTTTCATACTTGGGGTCTTCTACTTTCGGTTCCACTTTTACTGTCGGTCTTCCGACAGGCTTCTTTTCTTTCACATCTTCCATCAACGCATTTTTGTCGATCAGATTGTTTTCAGCAGCAATTATCATCAATGCCATTTTACTTTTCGACGTTTTGGAAATGCCGTTTTCTTTCAGCAAATTTTTCAAATCCTTTTTCGTATAACTCATCTTTTTATTAAGGAAATAAATTGTTTGTGGATCCGCAAGCAGACCTAATGAAATAATGTGGGTGCGGAGCACCTAATATACAATGTTCATTCTGTCTCCGTCGGATTTAGTCCTGAGCAATTTATCAGAGATAACAACGGCAAAGGCTTGAGTGTCTGCAGGAACTTTTCTATTAAAGGTGGCTTTAATTTGCACATCCAGCACTGTAGATTTTAACCTTTCTACCTCCTTGCTCACATCAAAAGTAAAAAATGGACAAATGCGTCTGTAAATTAACCCTGTCAAGTTTGGCTGAGCGATAATTTTGCTGATTCCATAAAACCTATTGTCAAAGTTGCATGAATCTCTGTAAGCTCTCGAGAATTTGTTGTTTGTAAAGGACAAGTCGTTATTGACAGCAGGGTACCTTTCGCTGTTTAAAGTGACGTAAATGTTTTTCAAATCGCAGTGGTTAAATACGGAAGGGTTCAGATCTTAGCTGCCATCTTTATTTGTTGAAATCCAACAATGATGTATCTAGGTCTTTCACTGACAGATCTGGCGCTCAACCTCCAACTAAATATATTGGATAAATACAGGCACAGCGATTGTGTCACACTGTCTGGATCTGAACGATAACGGCACATCCACTTTCGATTCAAGACTTTGTAAAGATTGTTGCTCGCCAAAACAGAGGGTGTGACATGAGGCATAAACAAGGACAAATTGCAAAGGTCCACTTTTCCTGCAGCTGTATCAGCGTGTTTAAAAATCCCATCAGCATAGCTCTTTCTCACAATAGTAATCGTGTGTTTAAATCCGTAAAGAACTTTCTCGTAATCTTCGCAAAATCCAAAAATATGCTTTAACGGAATGCATAATGAAAATGATCCTTTATTTGCAGGCTGCTTAATGATGTAGTCTTATCTTTGACTAAATTTGTTGTTACTGGTAAGATCAGCTAAAGCCGTTATGTCTCTTTGCCACAGCTGATTCATTCCTTCTGAAACTTGGTACTCCACTGGATATTTGAGAAAACCAAGCATGGTGTTGGTTTGAACTGGACTTTATATGGTTTCTATTTCTTGATTCAACAATTGAAAGGAAATCTGGCTGAACAGGTGCATGATGCCATTGTTTGCAAGAGCAACAACATCCGTATCCGCGTAGGAAGTTCCATCAGTAGTAGATAAATGCGGGTTCTGGCGCATTTTCATTTTTTCCATACTTAAGCTTGATAACTTTGATGCGTTTTTTTGTTGACTTATATTTTATTTCAAAAAAATCTGTGCTGAAGTAGTAAAATGTTTCTTATTATAATATTTGTTTTCTTGTCATAATATTTGTTTTCTTCCCGTGATGAAGTAATAAAATTTTCTTGTTGTAATATTTGTTTCTTATCGTAATATTTCTTGTCGTAATAAAAATTTCTTACCGCAATGATATAAATTTATTTTCTTCTTAAAAAAATGTTTATTGCTAGAACAAAGCATGCAGGTGAAATGAAAGCGTTGTTTGATTTGTTCAATAATATGAAGATGGTGTGTTTGAACATAAGTAAAGAAGGAAGTCATGTGAAAACTAAAACAGCGATAAATTAAATTTTTGAAGTGGATATTTTTGCAGATCAGTTTGATAAGTATGTGTTTGATTTTGAAGAGCCGTTGTATGTGGGTATTGAGAGTTATATTAGCAAGGCGTTTAAAACGATGAAAAGTAATAGCGAGTTGACTTTGTCGATTTTGAATGAGGGAAGTTTGGAAATCGCCGTGAGATCTTTAGACCAATTTGCGTATAATAAGGTGGCGACGGAAAGCGTTCAAAACGTGAACTTGAATGAGCGCTATTCTTTTCAGTAAAAGAGAAGAATTTTGGCTTCTAGGTTTAGCAATATGTGTAAGATGATAAAGCCAACATCAGAATTTAGAGTGGCTTCAGAGAAAGGGGTGTTGATATTTTCAATGGAGACTGGTGGCAGTTTTTCAGAAAGCTTTAAATTTGGAGAAGAAACTGAGGATGAAATGAAGGTTTATTTAGTGCATCGGTCTGAGCAGCTGTATTGAGTTTCAAAAATAGTTTCTTTTTCAGACAAGCTGGATGTATTAGTGGAAGAGGGCAAACCGCTGATGATTTCGTATGCAGGAGAAATTGGAACGGTAAAAGTGTATTTTCTTTAGATTCTTTGAATCCAGGAAAATCCTACAATTTTTTGAAGATATTTTTTATTCTTTTCAAATAAAAAATTTTAAAAGAAGTTTATAGAATGGCGCCTAAAAAGGTATGCTTGAAAAGGGTGAATTTTAGACCAAGGTCTTAAGTATAAGCCTGAGCCAGCTGCAGTTAATTTTATTCCTTTTCCATTTTTGTTCATGTAAACCACGCCACATCCAGCAATTTTATCAACCATGGCAGAACCGGCAAATGAGCCAACACCGGCAAGAAGTCCAGTGGCAAGAGCGGGGACAACTCTTGTGGCGAGAGTGCTTCCGAGCATACCGAGCAAAGGGAGTAATGCACCCATAAATCCTCCTTCAATTTTAGATTTGTGCATAAGTTGTTTTTTGCTGAGTTTAAGTGTGACACCGGTTCCGTTGCTATAGGCTTTTCTAATTTTGTTCAACTGTGAGTTTGTGACTGCGAGAATGTGCTTTCCTTCTAAATCTTGATGAGTGAGTTTTATGTTGACGTCGGTTTTATCTTGAATGGTTTTTTTAACCTTTTCAGCTTGACCTTGTTAAATGTATAATCTGATCTTTAGATAATTTGTCATTTTTATAGAAAAGGATAAAAAAATTTACCGATCGAAAGCGCTGCTGGAGTAAGGTTCGGTTAGACCTGTGCATATTGTTTCTCTGATGTGATATCTGACGATGATGTCTTCTCCTCTAAAATCAATAAAGTTTCCATTTTGATCCACTATTTGCGTTTCCATTCTTGAAATTTTGCTTACAACGACTGGTAAGTATATCAAGTGAAAAGGTTTTTCAACAATTTTGTAGCCAGGTTCAACCTGTGGATAAAAAGAGTAAATGTCGTTTATGGTTTTTCCGTCTAAATAAGACGAGCCGATAATGTCGTTGGTTACACGTATGACAGATGTTTCTTAAAATTTTCACAATATTTTCAGACTCGTAAGTGTCAATCACACTTGTCACTTTATTAAGATCTGTAGGGCCTTCTCTTTTCTCCACGTAGGTGTATTCATTTTTGTCGAATCCAAGGAGCGGTTCTATGCTGTTATTCACGTAAAAATCTACCCAATATTTTGTCGTTGTTCCTGGCTTTCCAAATATCAATACGGATTTTAATGTAGCCTCGTTTGCTGTAAGAGTGACTCCGTCTACTCTGTATAAACTTTTTGTTTGTTTTTGCATTTCAGTTTGAAGGTATTGTTGATCTGATTGATATCATAAGCTCCTTCTTTAATGTAAATGGTGTAGCTGTTTGTTCCAGCGTTTGGACTGGATCTGAAAACGTTATTTTTAGAGATGATGTTTGGGTAACTGCGATACGTCTCGAGCCCCACAAGCGCCATTTCATACAGTTTGTTTAAATCCAGCTCCATGGGTCTTTCAAAGTATGTTTTGATGGAGCTGTTTGAAACTGTGGGTGGACCGTTCTTCGATTTTGCAATTAAATAGAATCCAGACATATTTTTTATACACTTGGAAAATAAAAATCGTCAAATCCGCTTTTGTATTTTCCATGTTCATTTTTGGAGGATAAATCATTGACTGCAAATCCGTCGGGTTGAGACCAGCAATATCTGCAAAACTTTTTAAATTCTTCTTTTTTCATGTCGCTTGAAACGTGATCTTGATAAATGTGATCGACGTTTTTTTGGTCTTTCGGAAAGAGGCAAATAAAGTTGGTATTTTCTCTGATGGTTTGTCTGGGAAGCATGAAATAATTTTGAGCGAGATAAAAGCAGTCGACATTGGAGTGTCTTCCTCGTATGTAATATTTTTCGCATTTGTTTTGTTTGGTCAGTTGCAAGTCGTCAAAGATCAATTAAATTGTTTTTGGTAGAGTCTAAAGATTCAGGCTCTGGCACGTCATCAGCAGTTTCGAAAAATAGACACTCCATGTTTGTTTCTCCGTTTTATTTTTTTGAAATTTCTTCAATGACGGCTTTAGGATTTGCGTTTTTTTGTTCGATTTTGTTTTTGAATGTTGAACAATGCTAGAATAATTTCTTTCGGCATTTTCTTTTCAAAGGTGCTTTTGAGTATTTTGTATTCAGGTTGAAAAAGAGATTTGCCTAAGACTTGCAAGCGGTTATAATCCAGCCATCCAGGTCTAAGCAGCAAATTGAGAAGTAACGTTGTTTTTCCGCATCCAGACTTTCCAACAATGGTTCCTCTTATACTTCTTGGCAAAAGCGCGTTATTGTTTCTTTTGGTTTTGCCGATATTCCATGACAAATCAATGACTTCGATTTTTATTTTAGAAAATTTTATTTTCCAGAGATTCGCAAGCGAATTAAAAAATAAAATTTATTATATGTAAAATGTACTACGTTAAATGTAAAAGCGAGACAGAGACAACTCACTTGAGTAACGAGATGAGTAAAAACAACAGGCATATGTTGAAAGGGACTGGCGATGTTTGCGGAACGACCAAATGCAAGTTTCTTTCTTCGCATGGATCTGAGAAAAAAGGAGGTGACTTGGTGGAATCGATTAATAAGCTGTCCAGCAAAATTAAGCTTCCGTGGGCAAAGTTTTTACGAGAAATGGACCGGGAACAAATTTGGACAAGAGACTAACTTCTACGGACATGTATCAGGAATGGAGCAAGCCGGTGGAGTGGACAATGCAGCGTATCACCATGATTTGGCTTATAAGTATTTTAACGATAGACAAAACAGGAATGTGGCGGATCAAATGATGCTTGAGGAGATGAATTCTATACCCAACCCTACTCAAAAAGAAATAAACGAGAAAAAGCTCATTACACCGGTGATTAAAGCCAAAGCAAAATTCGGATTGGGTGTATCTAAAAAACAAAAATTCCCGAGAGTAGTCTGAAATGGACAGATCAGCCTGCAGAAGAGCTTCATAAACCGGTCATTCGTCATTTTAAGAGAAGAAGAGTGATTGTGAATGACGTCGATGAAATATGGGCTGCAGATTTGGTCGACATGCAATCGTTTTCCAAATTCAACAACGGCGAAAAATATTTGCTCATGGTGATTGACGTGTTTTCAAAGTATGGATAGATTGTTTCATTAAAAAGCAAAACGGGTCTTGATGTGGCTGAAGCGTTGAAAAACATATTTAACAAAAGAAAGTGTTCCAAATTGTGGGTAGACAAAGGAAAAGAATTTTACAACAAGCATGTGAAAGCGCTGGGTGTGCTATTGTATTCTTCTAAAAACGAGGAGAAAAGTTATGTCGTGGAGCGATGGAACAGAACGATGAAAGAGAGAATGTTTAAATATTTTTCAGCTAACAGCACTAATAAATACATTGACGTTTTAGATGAAATAGTGAAAAATTACAAAGTACAAAGCACTCTTCCATAAAAATGACGCCAGTTGAAGCCAGCGAAGAAAAGAGCAAGGTTTGGATGAATTTGTATGGACAGGTGCAAACAGAGAGAAAAAGATCCAAAATTCTTAATAGGTGACAAAGTGCGTATTACAAAAAAGAAGTCCCATTTTGATAAAGGGTGTACACCGAGATGGACTGAAGAGGATTTTACGGTGTCAAAAGTTTAGTATACGGATCCGCCTACGTATAAAGTCACTGACGTTAAGGGTGAAGAAATTCAAGGCACTTTTTACGAGCAGGAAATGCAAAAGACGCATCAAGACATATTTAGAATTGAAAAAATCATTCGCAGAACAAAGAGTATCTCATTGGTCAAATGGTTGGGATATCCAGACTGTTTAGTTCGTGGGTGGATAATAAAGAATTGATCGGTTTGCTTTTAAGTGATATTGGTCATTTTATTTCCTAAAAAAGGATCTAAAAAACGTTCTTTCTCATTAAAAAATGAGTAAAATGATGGTTTTCTTTCAGCCTCTTATAAATGAGTACCTTAAGACGGAAGGTTATGAAGAGGTTTATTCTTATTCGCCTTACGAGGAGAGATATCATTACAAGATTTACAGCTTTAAAAATGATTTGCATTTCACCATTATTCGTCGAAAGGATGAATTTGAATTGAAAATAAAGTGTGGTAGGATTCATTTTGAAAAAAGCGGCATGGTGGAGGCGGATATATTCAAGTATGTACGCAGAAAAATAAATAAAGTCAAGGAGCAGAATAAAAAATTTGAAGAATTTTTCACGGATTATAAATTTCACTAGTGAATTTCGCGGATTCTTCGAACCTTTAAATGATCTAAAAAATTTTTCTTTTCTTATTAAAAAGATGAATTTTGTGACAATTAAAAATTTTGACGAGAGTAAATTATTGGTGGGAGAGATTTACGCAGCTACAAAGCCAATTCAGTAACAAAAAATTCCGTTGTAATATGAGTATGCGACTGGAAAAGGTCCTTTTCTTTTAAGAACTCCCGTTTCGAAAGAGCTGACTGGATATTCCAAGTCTTTTGTAGCTTTTGACGAGAAAAAGGGTATGACAGCAGAAGAAGAAAAGTTTATGGTGGTGACTGAAAAAATATCAAAATTTCTTCGCGAATAAGTCATCAATAGGACGTCATTGTTGAAAAAAGGAGGAAGAACGAAAAAAATAATGACTGAGAATTTGTCTATTTTCAAGCAAAAAGGATCATTCTCTCCTATTTTTTTTGGAAAGTTGTTTACAAAAGAAAAGAACATCACTTCACTGTTTTACAAAAAGGAGATTAAAAATCTTGTAAAAGCAGATCCTTTGGAGTATTTTCGTCAAATGTGTTTTGCTATTGCGTCTTTGAGAATTGAAGGTGTTTTTACTGGACCACAAATCGAATCCATTCAAGTCAAGCTTCCAGAAGTGGCGATTACTAAAAATGCTCCTTCAGTTCAAAGCATTATGAACGATTTGGATTTGGGAGAGGCTGAATCTGATGAGGAGCTATAAAATCAAAAATCTCATAAGATTTTTAAATTTTATCGCGAATTTAAAAATGATCAACGTTGAAGGAATAAAATTGTCAAACGAGGCTTTTACGAATTTTCAGCTCATAAATGCAGCAAAAAAGATAAAAATAAGAAACTTTTGAGGTCTTTTTGTCAGAGACGAGTTGCCTAAAAAACCGAGAAGAAAAGAATGCGGCATTGTGAATACGGGAGACTCGAGCACGAGCGGATTTCATTGGGTGTGTTGGTACAAAGACGGTGATAAGAAATACAGTTTTGATTCTTGTGCTTAACCTCCTCTTGTCGAATTGGTTGACTATCTTGGAAGTCCCGTTCTTTACAACAGCGAAAGAGTTCAATTTGGCGATACTTCTTATTGCGGTCACTTGTGTCTTTACGTTTTAAAAAAATTGGACGAAGGAAACGACTTTCAAGACCTTGTTAATACCTTGTGGTGAATTTTTCAGAAAGATATGACCAAAAAAAAAAATCTGAGACATATAAAAAATGATTGACAAATTTGGTACAACAGAATTGGGTCAGCATTTATACAACCCTTATTCGACCTCTCTTACAAGCAATCTGTATGTCAGGACAGATGGAAATAGCACCATCACTGCAGATTTTGATTTTAATTCTCACAAAATCATTAATTTGGCAGAACCGACCACTTCTCACGACGCTGCAACAAAAAACTATGTGGACACGCTTGCATCAGGAGGAATTTCAGTGGGCACAGCTGACTTGGATTTAAATTTTCACAAAGCGATCAATTTAAATGAACCGACAAATCTTCATTACGCTGTTACAAAAAATTACGTTGACGTCAGCTTGAGCATGCGCATCAAAACAGACCGATCGAGCACCATTACGGAAGACTTCGATTTAAATTCTCACAAAATTATCAACCTGGCAGAACCAACCACTATTCACGACGCTGGTACAAAAGTGTATGTTGACATTCGAGTGGCTTATTCGAGCATCAATTACTCAGACATTAACATGACGTCGCACAAATTGACCAATTTAGCTGAGCCCTCTTCGTCCTCAGATTCAGCCACGAAAAATTATGTAGACACGCATGCATCAGGTGGAGGAACTACTGTGGGAACGGCTGACCTCGATTTGAATTCACACAAATTGATTAATGTGACAGATCCCACAAGCGCGCAAGATGGAGCTACAAAAAGCTATTCTGATTTTTCTTTGCAAAAATCCAACTTTTTAGAACTTGTTCTAAATTCAAGCTTTTCGTCCTTGGGTCAAAAGTCGCAAGTTTTAGCTGGAGGAGAAATAAGCGCGACAACAGTTTTCACTTACTCAGACGGGCCAGGAGTTCTGAGAAGATTATGGCTGGCTTTGTATGGAACCGGGACAGGAGTTCCCGGGCTAGTTTTCATTCGAATATTTACAGATGATGAAATTAACGTTGGGAATTATTCAGAAACCACTAAAGGAATAGGAGTGGACAACACTGCCCTTGCTTGCGACTTGGTTTTTTCTCCTCTCGGCGGTCCGTTTCACGCCAATTCTTTGCAAGGACGCCACGTGTACAACACCACCTCGTTGGGAGGATACTTTATGCTTAACATGCCGTTTAGATCAAACATTGGCATCCAATTGTACAACAAAAATGCTGCTGCCATCACTTACTGGATTCAGCCTTTCATTTCTACATTCACCCCCTACCTCCTTCCTTGTCGTTTTACAAACTTTACGGCAGGACGTTCAGATGTTTAAACACCACTTATGGAAACGAATATGTTTTGCTGAACACCATAGGAAAAGGAAATGGCTTTTTTCTGAAATAGATTAGAGCACACATTATTGGTGCTTCTGGAAACGCGCGGGAACCGAGAGTCAGAATGTATGACGGTAATTTACCTCCTGGAAATGGAACCGTTTTCATTCCCTGGACGTCATACAGCACAAACAATTACACGAGCTTTTCAGGATATGGCGGAGACAGCAAATGCATTTTTTCCTCGTCTGGATTGGAAGATTTTTATTTGTCTTCGTGGAACGGATCAAACGTGTCTTCGTTTAACAACAAATCGACGGGACTGCCGTATTAATCCAATGCTTCCATTGCATCCACCACCACCATCTCCTTTTACAGAAATTTTGGAGAGTCAGATTCCATGCCAAGCGTCGCAGCGGGCAGAAGAATCGTCGTCACGCTCAACTCGGGAGACGCGCAAGTCGGTCAATCCGGAAGCTATTACCTTTTACTCGGACAAGTGTATTATCATGCATAACTTTTGCGCATGCGCAAAAGTGACTCTGCGCTAAAGCGTACGCATAATTATTGTTACGTATGTGTGAACAAGTGGTTTAGCTGAAGCATGAAAAATATAATGAAAAAATATCATAAATAAATTTCAGCTCAAATGAAAAATGCCCTCTCCCATTCGCGAAAATTTTTGAATTGAAGAGTTTGATTCTGAAATTCAGCGAAATGTCATTCACGTCTTCCCGACAAAAGAAGGTAAAATTTTACAACAACTGAGGCCTAGAGAAAGATTATTATATAGACGGTTTCTTGAAAAGAAAAAAGAAGACGAAGAACGGAAAAAAGAATACGAAGAAAGAAGAGAAAGATTGGAAAAAAAGTTTCCTTTATTGTAAAGAAGATGAGAAGAATAGTTTATTATGATAAAAAGAAGTTAAAAGCGACAGTGTATTTTGACGAAAATTTAAATCATCCTCCTAGAAAGGTGCGTTCCAGATGTGAAATATTTGGTCAAAGCGACATTAAACTAAATCGACTTTCTAAACAACAGATTGTTTTTATGTTTAGAATTAAACTTGATGATGGAATAGCCTTGGTGAATTTCAGACATGGTCTTAATTTAAAGCAGAATTATTTCAATCACAGTTTGCTTTTTTCAGAGTCTGTATATCAAGTCTTTATGGATATTTCTAACTAAAGCAATAGGGATGTTGTGATTAAAAAAGGAGAAAGTTTATGCCTCGTAAATTTCTTTAAAAAAAATCAAAGATTTTTCCAGGATTCTAATGAATCTGATTTTCTTTTACGCCATGAAAACGAAATTTTATTTTTTCCTTAATAAAATGGAGTATGATAGTTATAAAGAAATATATCCAACTCTTCCAACAGCTCCAGCAGATGATGGACACGTTTACCGTCTTCAAAAAATAAGCGAAATCCAAAAAGAGATGGATAACGAAAGGAAAAAGAGAGTTTATCTTAGCAAAAAGTATCATCGTGTTTTTAGAGTCATATCCAATGTGGACAATACGATGCAGGCGTTGTGCACTGCTCTGGGTGCGACTGGAATTGGTCTTTTGTCAACCATTATTGCCAGTCCAGCAGCGATTGCGTGTGAAGGCATAGCTATTGGAATGGGTTTTTTATGAATGCATTAAAAGCGATGGCATTAAAAGCGGAAAAGCATGAAAAGATAAAAGTCTTAGCAGAGTCGAAATTAAAGACCATCAGCGAGCACATTTCCAAAGCGTTGGTGGATGGTAAAATTAGAGATTCAGAGTTTCAACTGATTCTTGGCGAGCTTCAAAAATTTAAAGCCTTGACGGAGGAAATACGAACAAAAACTAAAAATGGAATAGACGAATTGGCTAAAGAGTCGCTGATTTAAAAAGGTCGAGAAGACGCCATTTAAGCGTTTAACAATTTATTAAAAAAAAATTAAATATTTTTTCACGGATCAAAAGGATCTAAAAAATAAGTTTCTAGCGTATTTTAAAAACCATGTCTTTTTTTAAAATACAAGACCCGAACAAAACGGATGAAATTGTGAAAGAAATTAATGATAGAAGAAAGAGAATTTATCAGAACAGCATCAATGACAATATTTCAGATTTCAATTTTCAGACTGATTTGAGCAAGCCGTACAAACCGCTCATCGAAAGCAATGAAAAGATGTACAAGCCGCTCATCGAAAGCAACGAAAAGCTGATAAAAAGAATAGAAGCTAAAAACGAAAATTTAGAGTCAACGAAAATGGAAAAACCGATTGCAGAAAAGCCTATGCCTATGAGTAAAATGTCAATTCACTATTTAAACATGTAAAGTAAAAGAAATAATGGAAAAAGAAATTATAAAAACAAGTTTGAATTGAGTAGAAAAGATGGAGAATATTCCATTGGAAAAATGGGTGTTTTGTTTGATGGAGATGACATGATTGTTGGTGGTGAAAGGTATCAAGGAACAAAGGGTCTTTGGGAGCTCATGACCAATCCGAACATTTCAAAGAATTTTGACGTGACTGAAGAGGATGTGGCTAACTACTCAAAAATTTTAATGGAGAGTGAAGCTGTAAATGCAGATGGCAGATCAAACAAACCAAAAGCTGCAGAGGTTGAAAAATATAATCAAATCATCATTGATATTGAAAACGATCTTAAATCTCGTAAAAGCAAAGGTTTAGGAGTCACCATTCTTCCCAGCGATCCGAATGCGCTCGTGCAAAAGCTTGAATTGAGCGTGGCTGCTTGCCGTGCGGGAAATACAGGGTCGAGAAATGAGGCTGTGAGCATTTGCGACGGTCTGTTGAGATAAAAAGTGATTAACAAAGACCAGTATAAATCGATGATGAAATTCATCGATGGATAAAAAAAAAATTTTTGCTTATTAAAAGATAATCATTTACAGAAACAGATATGTTAAGAAACACGTTGTTGGAGGAAGTGGAATAATTGACACGTTAAGAATTTTTTTAAAAAGAGCTGCTGCGTCGAGCGCTTCAAAAGCAGCATCTACTTTGGCTAGCAAAATTACAAAAAGCGAGCTGGGAAGAGAAGTGATTACAGCTGCAAAATCTGCTGGAAAAGAGCTGGCATCTTCGGCGATTGTTACTGCTAAAGACGTGGCTATTGATAAAGGTAAAAAGGCAATAGAGAAGGTATATGCCAAGACTGGAACTCCTCTTACTCAGGAGAGCAAAGACATTATTTCAGGAATAATAAGCAAGCCTGTGTTAACAGCAGCACCAGCGATCAGCAGTGACTATTCCTCGCTTGGAGGTTCTTTGCGTCCAAATAGTTGTCCAGGAAAAACGCCATCAGAATCCAAGACCTTGTAAAAATGGGAAACGGAATGAAAGTGGTCTGAATTTTTCAGAGAGAGGATCTAAAAGTGTTTTTTCTTTTATATAAAAAAATAGCAAATTCCGAAGTTTTAAATATTACAGAAGAAATCATTGTTGATGAAGAAATTGAGAGATTTCAATTTCATGAATACGAACCAGTCAGTAACAGTTTAAATACTGTTGGGGAAATAAGAATCAGCATTGAGCAGCAAGATTTATTCACGCTTCCCTCTGAGGCATACCTTTTGGTCGAAGGAAGACTGACAAAAGCAGACGGGACTTCCTATGCGGATACGGATGTGGTTGCTCTTGCAAACAACGGCATCATGCACCTGTTCAGTCAGATTTCTTATCAATTGTCGAATCAAGAAATAGAAACCATATAAAGTCCAGGTCAAGCCACCACCATCTTCGGTTTTCTTAAATATCCGGTGGAGTGTCAAGTATCGGAATGAATGAATCAGCTGTGGCAAAGAAACACCACTGCCAATGCCGATCTTGTAGGTAACAAGGGTTTTAGTCAAAGAGAGGACTTTATTATTAAGCAGCCTGCTGTTAAAGGAACATTTTCATTCTGCATTCCGTTAAAGCACATTTTTGGATTTTGCGAAGATTATGAAAAAGTTCTTTACGGATTTAAGCACACGATTACTCTTGTGAGAAAGAGCGACTCTGATGCGATTTTTAAGAGCGCTGAAACAGCCTCAGGAAAAGTGGAATTGAAAATATTGTCTTTGTTCATACGTCATGTCACTCCCTCTTTTATGGCAAACAGCAATTTTTACAAACTCATTGAGTCCAAAGTGGACGTGCCGTTGTCGTTTAAATCCAGACAGTGTGACACCATTGCAGAGCAAGTGTTCAATACATTCAGTTGGAGGTTGAGCGCCAGATCTGCCAGTGAAAGACCGAGGTACATTATTGTTGGATTTCAGACTAATAAAGATGGCAGTCAATATTTAAACCCTTCCGTATTCAACCACTGTGATTTGAAAAACATATACATCACTTTAAACAGCGAAAGGTACCCTGCTGTCGATTACGACTCGTCCTTAACAAACAACAAATTTTCGAGGGCTTACAGAGATGCGTGCAAGTTTGACAACAAGATTTTTGGAATCAGTGAAATTATCTCTCAGCCGAATTTGACAGCGTTGAATTACAGACACATTTGCCCCCTTTTTGTTTTTGACATAAGCAAGCAGGCTGAGAGGTTAAAATCGACAGTGTTGGACGTGCATATTAAAGCCACCTTTAATGCAAACGTTCCTGCAGACACTCAAGCCTATGCCGTTGTCATTTCTGACAAATTGCTCAGAATCAAATCTGACGGAAACAGAATGAACTTGGTGTATTAAGTTCTTCGAATTTATTTTAAGGTCCTTAATAAAAAGGATGAATTATACTAAAAAGGATTTGAAAAATTTGCTTATCGAAAATGGCATTTCCAAAACGTCGAAAAGCAAAATGGATTTGATCATGATTGCGGTGGAGAACCATCTGATCGACAAAAATGTGATGATGGAGGATGTTAAACCGAAAGACTCTAAATATGAAAGGCTTCGTTTAATCCGAAACAATCCCGTGGCTGTAAAAATGACTCATGCTGAAACGGGTGAGGTGATCAAATATGGATCTCTTTACAAAGCGATGAGAGAGACGGGGCATGGCAGCAACTATTTGGAGAATCGAAATGGAAAAGTGGATGAAAATGGATTTAAAATAGAAATTCTTAAATAAAAATGTCGTTTTATCTGTTTTTTATGGAGTGCAGCAAGAGAGAGTCTGATGTAAACAAGAAAAGGCAGCTCGAGGTTCTTGCGTTTGGAGATTCTGTTTGCGTGACTGAAAACGGAAAATTTTTAATTCCTAAAATGTACAGCGATAAGGAAAGAGACAAGCTTTACGCGCTTTTGTGGGGAGGCAAAGTGGATGAATTTTCGCGAATGGAAAAAGAAATCAAAGAGTACAACAGAGAATGGAGCAATTTGAAAATGGTAGAAAAGCTGAGAGCGATCCTCAGACACGTGCTTCAATTGGACTGCGATTTAGAAAAAAAGAAAAGAATTTCTGGAAAACTGAAAATCGACATGTTCAATGCGCTCGACGTTGCCGAAATTACAAAAGTTGCTGAAAATTAAAAAAATGAATTTGAGTTAAATAAATTAATTCATATCTAAAAAAAGATGGATATGAATGAGATTAATTTGTTGGAAGAAAGAAGAAGACGGTTGGAAAAAAGATTTAGACATTTGGAAAAAAGACCTAGAAAGTTGGAAGAAAGAAAAAGAGAGTTGAAAGAAGAGAAAATAAGATTGGAAGAGGAAAAAAGAAGACGAGAGTTGGAAGAAGAGGAAAGAATGGAGTTGGAATATGAAACTATTTTTTGTGAATATTTGAAAAGAGTAGGAAGAGAAAGAATGGAGTTGGAAGAAGGAAGATTAGAGCCGGAAGAAGTTATAGGAGAAATTGATTTTTATGAAAGTTGTAAAGAAGAATTAAGAAAATCGAAAAAAGAAATACGGTCGGAAGAGAAAATAAGACAGTTGGAAGAAAAGAGAGAGTGTGATGATTACTATTTGTCAGAAGAAGACGAGTTGAAAGAGAAAATAAGACAGTTGAAAGAAAGAAAAAAGAAGATTGGAAGCATTAAAAAGAATAAGGAAGCAATTTAATATTGATTTAAGTAGATTCTTTTAGATTCTTTGAATCCTTTTCAATTCTATTAAAAGAATTGAAAAAGTTATAAAAATGCCTAAATATATCATCCACGGATCTAAAAGACCTAAAAGGACTTTTCGAAGAATCGAGAAAAAGTGCAAAGCTGATACAAAGGTTCTAGATATTGCTGAAATGAATAAAATTATTAGAGACTTAAAAAGATGCACGATTATATGGTTGATAATGAATTTGATAACGTCATTATGGTTTTTTAGATTTGCTGAAAATTGAATTTGAGATAGATAAAATATTTTAGTATTAAAAAGATGGGAGATATGATAGTCAACATTTTCAATCAGTAATAAGATGGATAAAAAGATGGTTAAAAAGATGAATAAAAAGATGAATAAAAAGATGAAAAACATACGAAATGATGATCTTTTGAATGCTCTTGATGATAACCCTAATCTAACTTCTTATAAATCCAAACCGAAAATTTTACTTGAATTCTTTAGCAACATAGAAAAACTTCCATATGAACTAAAAGCCGTTTGAAGAAGTGTTGCCAATTTTAAAAACAGTAACTGCTTTACATCTTTATCATGAGTTAGGAATATTAACCCTTAAAGGACGTGAACAATATCGTAACTGGTCTGAATGTTTAAAAACATTTAATAATATTTATTCAGATATAAGCCAATTCGCCTTTACGGGAAAAATGAAAGGATTTAATTTTTAATTCTTTTCGAAGAATTAAAAAATTGAATTTGAGATAAATTAAATATTTCAGTTTTAAAAAGATGATTTACACAAGAAAGGCTTTGAAAGATTTGCTGATCAAAAATGGTGCTACCAAAACTTCAGAAGATAAAATGACTTTGATGATGCTCGCGATTGAAAATAATTTAATTAATAAAAGCTGTTTAATGGAAAATGTGAAAGATGTAAAACCTGTGGGTAGACCGAGAATACATGAAAAAAAAGAAAAAAGGCCCATTGACCCTAAATGGAAAAAGCTTGAAAACATCAGAACTAATCCTCTTACTTTAAAACTGACCAATGTTGAAACAGGTGAAGTGACTGAATACAAATCCGCTTACAAATTAAGAAAAGCAACTGGATAGTATTGGAAACACTTTTATAATCGAGATGGATATAAAATAGAAGTGATTAAGCCATGAAATTTAAATTTGCTGAAAATTTAAATTTTATTTTTGAAATTTAAATTTTTTAAAAAAATTGAAAATGAGTTAAAAATTTTTTTATTTTATATAAAAAATGAGTGATAAAGCAAAGAAAGATAAAAAAGTCTCAATGGCATCATTGCGAAGGGATGCTAAAGAAAGGGTGATAAAGCGTTATACAAGAATGACAAGAGAAGAGCACGTTGAAGCCATAAAAAACACAAGACCCGTTATTGGTTCTGTAATGGGTAGAAGACAGACGACTGATGCAAGACCGGTTGCTTCTGTAAGACCAGTTCCTGCTCCTCGTCCTGTTTCTAATGACTTGATTTCATTCGGACCTGCTCGCTTGCAAAATCAGGTGACTAGAGCTGAACCATCGCGTCATATTATTGATGAGCCTTTTCAAGATTCAACGAGCGTTATTACACCTAGACCGGTTCCTGCAAAAAGACCTGGTTTGTTTACAAGAATTGCAACGACTGCTATAAAAGCGGTTACTCATGGTTTTATCCGAGTGCTTACTGTCATTGATCCATACGTTTCAGAGACGGTGAAGAAAACAGTGAGCAATGTAAGAAATGGAGTTGAAAAAAGAATGAAGTCTCTCAAAGACGTTGTATTCAGTGGACCGGTTCCTGTTCCTCGACCTGTTAAAATAAAGTTTAAATTGACTGATCATGCGCTAAATTATATCACCAAACAATTTTCATATAGCCCCTCTGGAAATTATCAAGACCCTGCAGCCTTTTTAAACATGGTTAAAGATGCTGTGATCAAAGTCATAAAAATAAACACTAAAACGAACCTTGTTTTAACATGCGAAATGACGCGTGTGAACATTGCTACTGGACAAGAAACTCTTCGCACTGTATCTTTCCCATCTAAATACGAAGTTGTTCTTGAATCGACAGATAAAAGAGAAAGCTATAAAACATGGGAAGAAAGAATTCTTGAAAACATTGTCAACTACAGCAATGAAAGATCCAATTGGAAAGTTTCCGAAATTTTGAAAATAGACATTAACATGATCGATTACACCCTTATTGTCGGTTCTTCATACATTGAGTGGCCTGATGAACTGAAAAACAAAAAGGCTATTATAACATGGAAAACGATGACAGTCAATGGTTTAAATGGTCTGTCACCAGAGCGCTGAATCCGAAGAGTAAAGATAAAGAAAGAATTTACAAAGACTTGATTCTAAAATCGGAAGAGTTGAATTGGGAAGGAATAGAATTTCCTGTCAAGCTCCATAAAATCGACAAGTTCGAATATAACAATCCAGATATTAGCATCAACGTCTTTGGATATGATGAAAAAAAACCACACCCTTTACGAATATCCAAATATTGCGATAGACTTAAAAGCATCGATTTGCTTCTCATTTCAAACGAAGAATCTGACCATTATTGTGTGGTTAAAAGTCTAAGTCGATTAGCTGGTTCTTCAGTATCAAAAGGTAAAAGAAAGCAATATTTTTGCAGAAATTATTTGCAAGCTTATGACCGAGAAGAAAAGCTTCAAAAACATCAAGTTGACTGTTATAAGCACATATCAGTCCGAATCGAACTTCCTAAAGAAGGTACTAAAATTCAGTTTCAAAACTATAACAGGTCAATGAAAGTTCCGTTTGTGGTGTATGCCGACTTTGAAAGTTTCATCAAACCTGTCAACACTTGCACCCCCGACTCAAATCAATCTTACACCAAACAGTATCAAAAACACATTCCAAGCTCCTTCTGCTATTACATCAAATGCTTTGACGAAACCATTTATAAAGGAAAACCTGTCACGTACACAGCAGAAAGCGATGATGACGACGTGCACGAAAATTTGCAAACAGTCTCGAAAAAGATCTTACAAAGATTTTCAACAAGATTGATTTTAAGGAAAAGGTGGTTATGACTGATGAGGATAAAAAAAATTTTGAAGATGCAACACTATGCCACATTTGCGGTAAAAATCTCGAAGGTGATAAAGTACGTGATCACTGTCATTTTACTGGAAAGTATAGAGGAGCTGCTCACAATAGTTGCAATGCAAAATATCAAATTCCAAAATTCATACCCATAATTTTACACAATTTGTCCGGTTACGATAGTAACTTGTTTATCAAGAAATTAACCGGTGGAAAAATAAAATGCATACCCAACATCGAAGAAAAATACATCAGCTTCTCAAAAATTATCAAAGTAAGAGAATTTATTGATAAGAAAGGTAAACTACAGGAAGTATGGAAAGAATTGAGTTTTATTGACAGCTTCAGATTCATGGCTTCCAGTTTAGACAGTTTGGCTAAAAATCTAACCAATGACCAATGCAAAAACGTTGCTGAATATTACTCTGGAAAACAGTTTGATTTATTGAGAAAAAAAGGTGTTTACCCCTACGATTGGGTTGACTCGATTGAAAAATTCTCAGAAACAAAATTGCCTCCAATAGAAGAGTTTTCCTCCAAACTCAACGACTCTAAAATAAGCGATGAAGACTATGCTCACGCTCAAAACGTTTATAACGAATTTGGATGCATATCGTTTAAAGACTACCTCGAGCTATACAACGTGTCAGACGTGCTGATACTCGCAGATGTCTTTGAAAATGTCAGATACGTGTTCTGTGAATATTACGGTCTTGACCCTTCTTGGTATTACACCTCTCCAGGACTAGCCATAGACGCTTGTTATAAAATGACTGGAGTTGAATTAGATCTTATAATCGATCCTGATATGCTTCGTATGGTTCAAAAAGGAGTACGCGGCGGAATCAGCATGATTTCAAACCGATATGGAACTTCGAATAACAAATACATGGGCGACTCGTATGATCCTAACAAACCATCTAAATTCATCCAGTACTTAGACGCTAACAATTTATACGGATGGGCAATGAGCAGACCTCTTCCCATTGGAGGATTTAGATGGATGACTGAAGAAGAACTTTTAAGTTGGAAATCTATGCCATGCATTCTTGAAGTCAATTTGGATTACCCCGATCATCTTCACGACGATCACAACGATTACCCTTTGGCTCCTGAAAAAATGATCCTTGGAAAAGTAGAAAAACTCGTTCCTAATTTAAACTCTAAAAAAGAATACGTTGTCTATCATGAAAACCTAAAACTGTATGAGCGAATGGGATTAGTCATTACAAAAATTCATCGAGGATTCACATTTAAAGAAGAGCCTTGGATGAAACCATACATCGACCTCAACACTAATTTAAGAGCAGAAGCTAAAAACCCTTTTGAAAAGGAATTCTTCAAACTCATGAACAACTCCGTCTTCGGAAAAACCATGGAAAACATTGAAAACCATGTAGACGTCAGACTCGATACTACAGAAAAAGAATCCTTAAAAATATCTAAAAGAACCAATTTCGAAAGTCGCACCATTTTCGATGAAAACTTGATCGCTGTGCACATGAAGAAAACAAAGCTGGTTTACAACAAACCTATTTATTTAGGAATGTGCATCCCGGACATAAGCAAAATTTTAATAACTGAATTCCATTACGACTACATCAAACCAAAATACAACGACCGCGCAAAATTGTCGATGACAGACATAGACTCGCTCATTTACGAAATCACAACGGAAGATTTTTAAAAAGACATTGCTAATGACATCGAAAGCAGATACGACACGATAAAAAACACCCTTCCATTAAAAATGTCGGGTTCAAAGTTGATACTAACAAAAAGATTATCGGAATGTTCAAAGACGAAACCGGTGGAAAACAAATTGAAGAATTTGTTGGACTTCGACCTAAGCTCTACTATTACAAGGTCCTTGAAGAAAAAGATGGACACAAAAAATGCAAAGGCGTCAAGAAAAGCGTCTTTGATAACAAAATCAAACATAAACATTACAAAAAATGCTTAATGGATAAAAAAGAAACGTTTGCAACCATGAACGTCATTCGATCTCATCTTCACGACATTTGCAGGGAAGAAATAAACAAAGTTGCACTCAGCGCCAACGATAGTAAAAGAATCATTTTGGAAGATGGAATTCACACTTTGGCAATATGTCAAAACAAAAACATATTGATCGATAAACCTTGTTTTAACTTGATCGATTATGATAAGTTTTTCGGTCCGGAAGAGATTTAAGAAGAAAATAAATTTATATCATTGCGGTAAGAAATTTTTATTACGACAAGAAATATTACGATAAGAAACAAATATTACAACAAGAAAATTTTATTACTTCATCACGGGAAGAAAACAAATATTATGACAAGAAAACAAATATTATAATAAGAAACATTTTACTACTTCAGCACAGATTTTTTTGAAATAAAATGTATGTCAACAAAAAAACGCATCAAAGTTATCAAGCTTAAGTATGGAAAAAATGAAAATGCGCCAGAACCCGCATTTATCTACTACTTCCATCCGCTCTTGTTAGTCTTTCTTCGACCAAAAGGTACGCCACAGATGGAAGCGTGAACAAGTCTTGCTGATCAATGTTGATTCTTATTTCCCTAGCAGTATTTAAGTTGTTACTGACTGGCTCGTATTCGTGAAATTCAAATCTCTAGATTTTTTCATCAACAATGATTTCTTCTGTAAAATTTAAAATATCGGAATTTGCCATTTTTTTATAAATAAAAAAAAATATTTTTTAGATTCTTCGAATCCTGGAAAATCATTAGTGATTTTTGAAGAGGGTCACGCCATTTTCATTCCATTCCCCATTTTTACAAAGTCTTGTATTCTGATGGCGTTTTTATTTGACAATTTATTTGGGCGCGAAGCACCTAGTGAACCTCCAAGCGAGGAATATTCACTCATGGGCGCTGTTGACGCGAGCTTGCTGTTAACCATTCCTGAAATAATGTCTTTGCTTTTCTGAGTGAGGTCCTTCGTTGGATTTGGCGTTTCAGTCTTGGCATACAATTTCTCAATGGTCTTTTTACCCTTGTCAATGGCCACGTCTTTGACGGTAGAAGCCAGCTCTTTTCCTGCAGATTTAGTAGCCATAATTGCTTCTCTTCCCAGCTCGCTTTTTGCGATTTTGTTAGCCAAAGTGGATGCTGCTTTAGAGGGGCTCGACGCGGCAGCTCTTTTTAAGAAATCCTTCAACGTATTGATTATTCCACTTCCGCCAACAACGTGTTTTTTAACATATCTATTTTTGTAAATGATAATTTTTTATAAGCGAAAAAATTTTTTTTTCCTATTTCGCACCGATGTACCTCATTATCGACTTATACTTGTCTTTGTTAATGACATTTTGCCTCAACAGCTCGTCGCATATGGACACAGCCTCATTTCTCGAACCTGTATTTCCTGCATGCCAAGCAGCTACGCTCAAGTTAAGCCTTTGCACGAGCGCATTCGGATCGCTGGGAAGTATAATGACTCCATACCCTTTTTTGCCTTTGGTTTTACTTGTAACATTTTTTCCAAATAGGCTTTATTATTGGTCAATATTTTTCGCTTTTTGAGGCTTTAGGTCTGCTTGTATTTCCGTCTTGAAATATGGTTTCACTCTCGAACAGAATTTTTGTGTATTTTTGCAAATCTTCATCAGTAACACCGTTTCTGTCGGGAGGAGTAGATTTTGTTATAAGCTCCCAAAGACCTTTTTTTTCCTTCGTACCTTTCTCCTCCAATAATCATATCATTTCCATCCACAGACATTCCCAGTTTTCCAATGCGCATTTCGCCATCTAATTTACTCACTTAGAAAGGTCTTTCCACATTTTTTTGTATTTATGATGTGCATTGTGCATGCTCAAATAGTGGGACAAAATATCGCCAAATTCATATAGGTGCTTTTCATCTAACTGATACAAAGGACTCAAATTTATGGTAGACTCGAGATCTTCGTTGCGCATTTTGGTTGCAACTTTGTCTGAAATGCTTTTTATCATCTTTTTATTGCTTTCGATGAGCGGCTAGTAAAGCTTGCTCAAATCAGTCTAAAAATTGACAACTTAAATGTTCTCATTCAGACTGTCCTGGTAAATTCTTTTTCTGCTCTCAATCACTTTTCTCATAAGCTCATCCTTCTTGTTCGAGTCTTTTATTTTAAAAAAAGACATGGTTTTTAAAATACGCGAATAAAAAATCTCAAACATAATGAGATTGAGAAACTTGATATCAGTGCAAAAAATATTATTTATTCATTTCATGTTGAAAAAATTTATTTTTTGAATAAATTGTTAAATGTATTTATTGCGTCCTCTCTTCCTTTTTTGATCAAAGACTCTTTTGTGATTTCATCAATGTTGCTTTTTGTTTTGTCCATATTTCATCCATCAAGGATTTAAATTTTTGAAGCTCGCTCAAAATCAATTCATGTCTGAATTTTTCCATCCATCAGCACCTTTGAAATGAGGTTTCTTATGGTGTTCAATTTTGACTCTGCAAGAACTTTCAATTTTTCATGATTCTCCGCTTTTAATGCCAGTTTTTTGTTCACTTGACCTCCGACAATGGATAAAAACCCCACTCCAATAGCGATACCCTCGCACGCAATCGCTGCTGGAATGGAAATAATGGTGGTTAAGAGTCCAATTCCCACAGTCCCCAGTGCAATGCACAATACCTACATCGAGTTGTCCACATTCGAGATGATTCTGAAAGCGCGATGGTACGTTTTGCTGAGAGCCATTCTCTTCACCTTTTTATCCTCTATCTCTTTTTGGATCTCGCTTATTTTTTAAAGGCGGTAAATGTGCCCTTCATCTGGCTAGGGCGTTGGAAGAGTCGGATACAGTTGATTTTCTTTATAACAATTATACTCCATTTTATTAAGTAAAAGAAAAAAAAATTTTTTTAGATTTATTTTTTTCACGGATCAAAAGAAATTCACTAGGCATAAACTTTCTCCTTTTTTAATCGTCAAGTCTGAATTGCTGTTGCTATAAATTTCCATGATGACATTATTCACCGACTCTGAAAGGGTCAGGCTGTGATTGAAATACTTCAGTTTTGACTTTATACTCTCCCTCAAATTCACCAAGGCTATTCCTTCTTCAAGTTTAATTCCAAACATAAAAGCTATTTTCTGATGAGCAAGGCGATTTAGTTTAATGTCGCTTTGAGCAAATATTTCGTATTTAGAACGCGCTTTTCGAGGAGGGTGATCTAAATTTCCATCGGTTGGTTTAATCCAATTTTTGGTGCTCTTTCTATCGCAATGAATTATTCTTCTCACACTCAGTGAATCCATCTTTTTAACAAGAACCGAAAATATTTTTAGATCTCTTTTTCAAATTGTTTAATCTTTCTTTTCTTCTTGCTTGATATTCTTCGTCTTCTTTTTTCTTTTCTAGAATTGATTTGTAAATTTCTCTCTCTTTCCATCTCAGCTTTTTTAAAATTCTTCCTTCTCGTGTGTGGAAAATGTGAATTTCCATTCTGCCTGTTTCTGGATCAAACATTTCAATGGAAATAGTTGCTCGAATGGGAGATCTCATTTTTTCATTTGTGCTGAAATTTATTTATGTCATTTTGAAAATTATTTTTCATGCTTTCGCTGAACCACTTAATTTATATGGATCCAAAGGATCTAAGCGTAATAATACACCTGACCGAGGAGAAGGTAAAAGCTTATTGGATTGTCCGACTTGAGCGTCTCAGGAGTTGAGCTTCTTCCAGCTGCGACGCTGGGCATGGAGTCGGCCTCTGCAAAAGTTCTCTAAAAAGAGATTGTTGTGGTGGAACCAATGGAACAACCGGATTGATATTACAGTCCAGTCGATTTGTTGTTAAACGAGGATACGTTTGAACCGTTCCACCAGGACAAATAAAAATCTTCCAATCCGGATGAGGAAAAGATGCACTTGCTGTCACCGTCGTATCCAGAGAAACTGGTGTAACTGTTTGCACTGTAAGATATCCAAGGACTGAGGACAGTGTCGTTTCCGGGAGGCAAATTTCTGTCGTACATTCTGACTCTGGACTCCCACCAGTTTCCAGAGGCTCCGATGATGTGTGCTCTGATGTATTTCAGAAAAACGCCATTTCCTTTTCCTGCTGAATTGAGAAGCACATGTCGTTTTTTAAACTTTACTCGAGAACATGAACGTTCTCGAGTAAAGTTTAAAAAACGACAAGGAGGGAGGATGGTGGTAAATGTGGTATGTGATTGCGGAAGCATTTTTGTTGAACTATTGTATTCCCAAGCTCGTCCTGAACGGCATGTCAAGCGTGAGGTAGCCTCCCAACGAGGTGGTGCTGTAGATGTTGCATCCTTGCAAATAGTTTGCGAAAAACGGTCCTCCGAGAGGGGAGAAGAGCAAGTCGCAAGCAAGGCCAACACCGTCAACAACATCAACGTCTGTGACCGTTAAATAATTCCCCACACCAATTTCTCTGTCTGCATATATTCGAATGAAGACTTGTCCAGGGACGTTTGTTCCGGTTCCATTGACAGCCAGCCATAATCTTCTCGCAACTCCAGGTCCGTCTTCATAGGTGAAAACTGTTGTCGCGCTGGTTGA
Source organism: Hydra viridissima (assembly GCA_014706445.1). Classification (NCBI taxonomy): domain Eukaryota; kingdom Metazoa; phylum Cnidaria; class Hydrozoa; order Anthoathecata; family Hydridae; genus Hydra; species Hydra viridissima. The sequence goes on along the minus strand of QPEY01000023.1, from coordinate 193,562 downwards.
TCTTTCTGCTAAAATTTGCGACTTTTAACCCAAGGATGAAAAGCTCGAATTTGGAACAAGTCCTAAAAAGTTGGATTTTTGCGATGAAAAATCGGAATAGCTTTTCGTCGCTTCATCTTGCGCGCTTGCGGTGTCGAGCACGTTAATCAATTTGCGCGAATTTAAATCCAAGTCTGACGTTCCCACTAAAGTTCCGCCTAATGCATGCTTGTCCACATAATTTTTCGTCGCAGATTCTGAGGACGAAGTAGGCTCAGCCAGATTTGTCAATTTGTGTGACGTCATTTTAATGTCTGTATAAAAGATATTGGCGTAAGCCACTTTAGTGTCGACATAGCTTTTTGTGACTGTATCGCGTAAACTGTTGGGATCAGAGACTTTGAGCAATTTGTGAGAATTCAAATCCAAGTCTACAGTGATGGTGCTCGACCCGTCCACTTTGACATGCATGCTCGAGCTCACGCCTTAATAACTTTTTGTGGCGGAGTCATGAAGATTTGTCGGTTCATTCAAATTAATCACTTTGTGGAAAGTTAAATTCAAGTCTGCCGTTCCCACTGAAGTTCCTCCTGAAGAATGCGTGTCCAAATAATTTTTTGTGGCGGCGTTATAAGAGCTGATCGCTTCTGCCAGGTTAATGATTTTGTTTGAATTTAAATCAATGTCAGAGGTGATGGTGCTATTTCCATCTGTTCTAACTTACAGATCACTTGAGAGAGAGGTTAAATAAGGATTGTAAAAATACTTTCCCAATTCTGTTCTATCATTTTTATATACGTACAATTTTATATTTTTAAAATTCGCATGCGACTTCGTATGGATCCAAAGAATCAAATTCCTGGAAAATTCTTTCTTAAAAAACGGTGTTGACAACGATTTGAAAGTCATTTCCTTCATCCAATTTTTTCAAGACGTAAAGACACAAGTGACCACAGTAAGAAGTGTCGCCAAACTGAACCCTTTCGCTGTTGTAAAAGAAGGGACTTTCTAAATATTCAACCAGCTCGACAAGAGGGGGCTGAGCATAAGAGTCAAAGCTGTATTTTTTATCCTCGTCTTAATACCAGCACACCAAATAAAATCCATTCGTGCTTGAATCCCTAGTATTGACAATACTACATTCTTTTTTCCTTGGTTTTTTAGGCAATTCGGCTCTGACAAAAACACCTCTAAAGTTTTTTATTTTCAGCTTTTTTAATGCCTTTATCAGCTGAAAATTCGTTAAAGCCTCGTCAGGAAAGTCGATTCCTTCGACATCAATCATTTTTAAATTCGCGTAAAAATTTCAAAAGTTCGAAGAATTTTAAACGGATCCAAAGGATCTAAAAATCATTTGTGATTTCACAAGTAATCATCAGATTCCACTTCTCCCAAATCCAAATCGTCACCCATAATGCTTTGAAAAGAAGGCGCATTTTTAGTGATGACGACTTCTGGAAGTTTGACTTGGATGGATTCAATCTTCGAGCCGATAAAAACACCTTCAATTTTCAAAGAGGCGATGGCGAAGCACTTTTTTCGAATGTATTCCAGAGGATTTGTTTTAACGAGCATTTTATTTTCCTTGACACACTTTTCTTCTTTTGTTCTCTTTTTGTAAAACAAAGAAGTGATGTTTTTTTCTTTTGTGAACAATTTTCCGAAAAATAGAGGAGCTCCAGATCCTTCGTGATTGAAAATGCACAAATCTTCAGTGATTATTTTTTTTTGTTCTTCCTCCTTTTTTCAACAAAGGCGTCATTTTGTTGACTTGCTCGCGAAGAAATTTTGATATTTTTTCAGTCACCTCAATAAACTTTTCTTCTTCTGCAGTCATACCCTTTTTCTAGTCAAAAGCAACAAAAGGCTCGGAATATCCCGTCAATTCTTCCGTTTCCAAGCTGCGGCTTTCAAACACACCTAGCGAGAATAAATGGGGAGTTCTTAAAATGACTGGACCTTTTCCGGAGGAATATTCATAATACAGCGGAATTTTTTGGTATTGAATTGGTTTAGTTGCTGAATAATTCAATCGTGACAAAGTTCATCTTTTTAAAAAGAAAAGAAAATTTTTTAGATCATTTTATGATCCGTCATATTTTTTTTGAACCGTGTAAAATTCTTCGAATTTCTTCATATATTTTTTCTACTCTTTTTCTTTCTTTGATTTTATTTATTTTTTTGCGAACATACTCAAATATATCATCTCTTAAAATTCCACTTTTTACAAAATTAATCATTCCGCATTTTATTTTCAATTCAAAAGCTCCACTATTATGTTGGTGAGTAATGGTAAAGTCCAAATAATTTTTAAAGCTGTAAATTTTGTAATGGTATTTTTCGTAATTGGGTGTATTATTTTATTCTTCTTCGTAATCATCGGTTGTAAGGTATTCTTCTATGAAAGCCTCAGTCAAAACCATCATCTTAATACTTTCCATTTTCTAATGAAAAATAAAATTTTTAGATCATTTTTGCAAACGCATCAATTCTTTATTATCCACCCACGAGTTAAATGAGTCTGGATATCCTAGCCATTTAACCAATCATTTGTTCTTTGTTTTGCGAATGATTATTTCAATTCTGAATATGTCTGCGTCTTTTGCATTTCCTGCTCGTAAGAGGTTTCTTTTATTTCTTCTCCATTGGCGTCAGTGATTTTATACGTGGGTGGATCCGTGTACTGAATTTTTGACACTGTGAAAACCTCTTCAGTCCTTTTCGGGCTGTACCCTTTTTCAAAATTAGACTTCTTTTTAGTGATCCGCACTTTGTCGCCCATGGAAAATTTGTGAGAATTTAACCTTTCTGCCTTTCCATATAAATTGACCCAGACCTTTTTTTTGTTCTTTTCATCGCTGGCGTATTGAATCCATATTGAGAACCGTATTTGGAAAGCCAGGAACAACGACAAAATTTTGGGTGGGTTTTAACGTGAATAACAGTTTAGCTTAACTCCTTGGATTTGACAAAAAGGAATACACATAGGTGGAGAAAAAAGAAGATCCTGCAAATCCTGATAAAGTGACAAGTTTTATCGGCACCTACGAGTCTAAGAATATTGTGAGGATTGAAGAAACGTCGGTGCTCAGAGTGACAAACAACATCGGTTCGTCTCATTTGGATGGAAAAAGTACAAACGACATTTATTCTTTTTATCCAGATGTTAAGCCAAGGGCAAATATTGTTGAAAAACCTTTTCACCTGATATACTTACCCATTGCGGTGAGCAAAATTTTAAGAATGGAGACGCAAATTGTGGACCAAAATGGAAACTTGATCGATTATAGAGGGGAAGACATTATCGTGAGATATCACATCAGAGAAAGAATATCCTCAGTGTTGTCCGACCATTACACGAGCAGGGCTCTCAATCGGTGAAAAAAATTTCTTTTGCTAAAAAAATGAGCAATTATCAAAAGATTAGATTAAATATTTCACAAGGCCAAGCTGATAAATCAAAAGAAGACAATCAAGATGAGAGCGATGTCGGTATAAGGCTGAATCATCAAAATTTGGACGGAAATCACGTCCTGGCAGTGACAAAGTCTCAATTGTATAAAATTAGAAAAGCGTACGGCAATGGCACTGGTGTCACACTTAAACTGAGCGAAAGACAGCTCATGCACAACTCGAAAATAGAAGGCGGATTTATCGGTCCATTACTTCCTTTGTTAGGAATGCTCGGAAACACTCTCGCCACAAGAGTCGTTCCAGCTCTCGCCACAGGACTGCTTGCAGGTGAAGGCTCCTCTGCCGGTTCTGCCATGGTCGATAAAATTGAAGGACGAGGCGTTGTCTACATGAAGATGAATGGAAAAGGAATGAAATTGACCGCAGCAAGATCTGGCTTATTTTTAAGCCCTTGGTCTAAAAACATATCTGTCAATGGAGATGGAATCTTCTTAAGAAGCGGAAAAGGATATGAATCCGTTGGATCAGGGTTATTGCTCGGACCCAATTCTCCCTCTTCAAGCATACCCTTTTTGAATTTAATTCTTTAAGTGATCCATATTTTAAAAATTTTTTATTTGGCAAGAATAAAAAATTCAAAGAAAAAAACACTTTTGCAAAGAGTATATAAAATAATGAGTCTCACTTTATTAAACGCAAAAATAATGGAACAATTCGAGCAGGACTCAAGGAATGACCTCGCTCAGTCGAAATGCATTTCCTCTCTCTTGGAAAACAGGGAAGGTTTTTCAGAGGAAACGGTTTGAAACTTGCAAGACAAAATGGAGCATCTGGAGCGACGTAAAGCGGAAAAAACGTCTTTTGTGACCAAAACCAACTATCTCGTTCAACGGTTTCAAGATATTTTGCAAAGTTGCCCTTTGAAGAAAAAGAAAAATTCGACGGGGAAAAGGAAGATCTTCAGCGAACATATTTTCAGCTAGCTGAAAAGCTGGTCGAGACGATGGACCAACATCAAAATTTCGCAAAAACCCTTTTTTATTTTCAAATGCAAGTTTTGCTTGAATGAAAATCCAAACAAGTTTGAAATGGACGAATGCAACAAAAAATTTTGTCAGGAATGCTCTGGTCAGCAAGAGACTCTAGAAACCGACAAAGATTACAACAAGTCCAACACGAGCAAAATCAATTCGTCAAGAATCATCCATTCCCAAGAATGCATCAGGCAGTACAACGGAAAGCAAAACTTCAAAGTGCAAAAAGAAGTGTTTGAAAAGCTCAAAAACAAACTTCAAGCCATGAACCTGCTCGTCAACTCGGATATTGACAGCGTCAAATATTCCAAAATCACCAAAAACTACATCCTGATATTTTTAAAGCAGTTGGGGTCCACAAAGCACTACAAAAATGCCAACTACATTTATTTCGTCCTGGTCGGAAAGAGGATTGACGACATTGAGTACTTGGAAGAGCAGCTCATCAAGGATTTCAAAGAGTTCTCTCTTCTATAAGACCTCTTTTACGGAGACGACAAACCAAAAGAGCTCAAAAGAAAAAGTTTCATGAACGTGCAGTACATATTGTTTCAACTCTTGAGAAACAGAAATCACCAGTGCAAAATCGAGAACTTTTCCGTTTTAAAAACGATCGAAAAAATAAATTTCACGACGAAATTTCACCCCCTCTTTTTAATGCATCAGTTCCGATTGACATTTTTAAAAAAGGTTAGTCAAAAGGTAAGTATCACCAAAAAAGTTATCACGCATATGAAAATATTTGAAAAAAATAAAAATGGCCCAGAACCGGCATTTCTCTACTACTAGCAACAGCATTATTATCGTTTTTTTGCAATTCTGAAGGAACTTCTAGTTCTTCTGCAACATCATCCAATTCCTCTTCTCCCTCTGAATTTTCTTCAACTGTTGCATTTCGACATAGAGCAAGAACTTCTGAAACATCAACTTCACAATTTGTACACAATCTAAATCTTCACTGACAGTTAAAAATCGAGTCATAGACTTTAAAAAGCTGCTGAAAATGAGCACTTGTTTTATGTTTACATTGTTCGAATTTATGAAAATTTTACATTAAAATTAACTAGAATACAAATAAACGGCTATATGAGTAATTTTTAAAAAGTATGTATTTACAACTGACCAATAGTCCAAGAAGGGAACAAAGGGTACTTTTCAGAACTTTTTAAAAATACTACTAATAACGCCAACGCATCTCCTTTATAAAGTTGAACGCTTCACCTTGGGAACTTTACACACCCTGTGAAAATGTCAATTAATACCAACTTCATGTCGCCTGGAAATCCCTTTAAGGGTAAATAGTATATGGGTACAAGGTTCACCACAAGATATTTCAAAATCAAAAATGGCCCTCCGAACGAGTTATTTACATCCAAAGTTTTTGGTCCGTAAATCTCATTTTCTCCATATAGATATTGTTAAAGCTTAAGATATATATATATTTTTTTCTATACTGTGAAGCTATTTATTGCTGCTAATAGCAACAGCAACTATTTGCAACATTGGCACCACAATCATGTACTTGGCAGAATGGATATACGAGGGTGTAAGTTTTAACCGTATGTATTTTAAGCCAAAACATGAAACAGACAAATAAAGGTAAAAAAAGGATATTTAACAATCATCTGCTTTTTTATCAATTGCATTACAATGTCTTTCTCCTACCTATTTTTGGTGTTGTATTTTTTTGTCTGGCAGATTACAATTTTTTTTCACAGCTCCTGTTTCTGGGAAAAGATAAGTCGCCTATTTCCAGGAAAGTGCATTCACCCTCTTTTAAATACTTCTTCATAAATTAATTTTGTTTTGTGGATTTTTGGTTTTCCATTTTCAAAGTTCCAAAATTAAAATCCCATACAAAAGCAAAACTCAATGGGACTGCAGAAAAACTGTGTTTTTTGTGCCTTTAGAAAGCCAGCAGACAACTTTCTGCATTCATTATTGTAAGAGTGCATTTAGTTGTAAACAAAAACATTTACTTCACCGATCAAAGGGTATCTTTAGGTGTCTGTAGGGTTGGAGAAAAAAAGTTGAAAGACTTGACAAGGATGTTGGTACAGAGTATCCTAAATCGTTTAATTTTGATTCAATCTTAATAAGACCTTTTACAAAAACAAGCACTATAGCAGTTGTTTGATCTGTAATATTGGAAAAATGACATCAATAGCCAGAAATCCTTTGTCAGAACTCCACGATACAAAAGTTTCTAGCAACTGATTTGGATAAAAGTGTTCAAAATTCAAAACCAAGTTGCCTATCAACATTTGCCTGAGGCCTATCACATTTCTGCACAGCAGGAAAAAGGCATGAAAATCTAAGAAAACTTGCTGTACGACAGCTGTTTGGACAACAGCTTAAAACAGATAATTTTGTTCAGGTGCAGTTGAATACTGGTCTTTTTAACTCAAAAATAAGACATTTGGTATCAACATTAAACCAATCTTTAACAGACAAAGTCGCTGAGCTCAGTTTTGAAACATGTTTTGTAGCTGTTGGTCGAGTTTTGCAAGATTTTTTTACCGCTTCACAAATAAGTATCTCTACTGATAAGACTGGAAAAGAACAAAGAATTTTCGTCACTGCAAAAGTTTTGAGCAGCTTGCACAAAAAGTTTGAAAGCAAGAGATTTGTAGAACAACTACTTTCTAAAGATTGGCATGGATGGTGGTAGATCATTTTTCAAAGTCATTTTAGTAGTCAACCTAACTCAAAAAAGCTTCTCAAAAAAGAAACCTAACTCAAAAAAGCTTCAGGGTTCTCACTCATCAAGCCTCTAAAGATACTGGAGTGAAAAGACAACTGCTGATGGCAGTGCCTGAAGAGGTTCCAGAAACTTATGAAACTAATATCAAAATATTAAACTAATATAAAATAAAAAATACTAAACTAACACTAAACTAATATCAAAAAAGTCTTGGGCCTTCTTCATGCTGACAAGGTATCTTTTGCTGTTTCTTTTGAGCTGAAGATTTCCAATATCATCTGTGGAAATCTAGCACATTCTAGTAGTCACCCTTGCTGCTGATGTCAAACTGCATCAACAGATCTTACCAATAATGGTGCTCTCCAAAGAATACGCTCCATCTAGGAGTGCTTTAAAGCTTTTGAATTAACAGGATGCAATTTGAAACAAGCCCGTGAGTTCAAAAGTGTTGTTAACTCACCAAATATTTCAGGAGATGAATCATCGTTGATTCTTGAACTAATTCCGGACATGAAGTTGGTATTAATTGTCATCTTTACAGGGTGTGTTTAATCAGTGATAAATTCAATTTATCACTGATTAAAGTTCCCAAGGTGAATTGTTCAACTTTTCAATTTACAAGCGTTCAACATATCAATTTATTAAATTGAAATCACAATCGAAAGTTCGTATACCCGCAATGTCGTACTTTCAAACCACGGTCTTAAGATACAGGCCCTGATTCAGGGCATTTTTCTATTGATTGTCCATTTCATATCCAGTAGCGTAGCTAAAAGTTTCGGGCTCATAGGCAAGATCCCCTGAGGGGCCCTTCTTAAGGTAAACTTATTTTATAAAAAAAGTAAGTTCAGTAAATATATTATAAATCCAGTAAATTCTTTTTTTTTTCCTTTCTAATTTTACGCTTTTCAGCGCCACTTTTAACTTTAAATGTAGATTCCGCCATGATAAAAAAGGGTCTGTTTTTTTCTGTCATTTTTCAGCTGAAGTCTTACTGCTACTTTCTGCTAATTTGTTAAAGTTATTTTAAAGAGTTGTTATAAAACTATTTAGTCTTCCTTATTTATAACCCAGATACGAAATAGTCAATCACCAAAATTCAATTGCTGTTCCAGTTTCACAAAGATAAAATTTGTCTTTGTTTTGATCGATGGTGTCATTCATTCATTCTTTGTAAACATTTATCTTGTGTGAGTTACTTGTATTAATTCTTAACACTTTATTCATAATGTATAATATAAATGTATATAGATATGTTTATACATACATCCATTCATACATACATACATACATACATACATACATACATACATACATACATACATACATACATACATACATACATACATACATACATACATACATACATACATACATACATACATACAT
>QPEY01000023.1:147309-161623 GCA_014706445.1 Hydra viridissima | reverse complement strand
TAATGTACAAAACATTGTTATATATCTGTAATATTATGCACAAATATTCACTAATGACATTTCATATTTTGAGATTTTTCATTTATTATCAATATATGAACAATACTGTTATAGAATTACTAGCTTTAATTATAAATTAATGTTTTTTATTATTGATATTTAAATTCTTCTATTATATCTAAACATTTATGAAATATTAAAGACAGCATAGATAGCAATTCATGTTATTTTTTGTGCTTTTTACTGAGAAATTCTTAAAAAAGGAAAATACTTTTTTTTTAAAAACGCCCGTTCAAACATTTTAATTTTAACAGATTTGAGTTGAGAAAAGTAACACCTTTCAGACCTACTATGTGAGAAAATTGGGTACAAAAATTTTTTTTTGAGCATGCTCAGGCCCACTGTGTCGAATTTGCTTTCAACGCCATCAGCAATGTCTTTGTAAAAATTTTCCGTTTTAATTTCTTGAATGAGGGAGTCCGTGTCCTTCATGAGCAGCTTTGCTTTATCGGAGTTTTTGTTCCTGATGTAATCGTAACGGAATTCAAACATTAACGTTTTGTTCAAATCCAAGATGCACATTCCCAAATAAATGAGTTTGTTGTAAACCAGTTTTGTTTTTTTCATGTGCGCGGCGATTAATTTTTCATCGAAAATAGTGCGACTTTCGAAATTGGGCTTTTTAGACAATTTCTCAGCTTCTTCCTCTTTTGTCACCAGTCTGACGTCCACATGATTTTCAATGCTTTCCATGGTTTTTCCAAAGACTGAATTGTTCATTAGTTTGAAAAAGTCCTTTTCAAAGTCGTTGGTGGCAAGAGTTCTTAAATGGGTGTTGAGATCGATGTATTTTTTCAGCCAATCTCTTTCCTTAAATTTGATGCCTCTGTGCACCTTTGAAATTTTTAGTCATAATCGTTCATACAGTTTCAGGTTCTTATAATGGATGACGTAATTCTTTTTGTCGTTCAAGTTTGGTACAAGCTTGTCCACTTTGTTTATGGTCATTCTTTCAGGACCAAGAGGGTAATCGTTGTGCTCGTCATGAAGACTTTCAGAGTAGTCCAAATCCACCTCCAAAATGCACGGCAAAGATTTCTAATGGGAGAGCTCGTCTTCGCTCATCCATTCAAACCCGTCATCTCACATCAAACCATTTATGGCAAAGCTCACACGCGTCATCTCACACGTCAAAACAATATTCACTTTTTTATTTTTTTTCGCTCATGACTTTCATCGCTCCGTCTCTCGCCAAGTCTAAGAACGCAGAGGCGTCTTGATAATTTACTTCAACTATGTGAGAAAATTGCTTGGTGACCCAACTCAGCGCATGATTGGTCAATTTAAAATGAATGATGGGTTTGTAAACTGTTTGTCGCACAAGCGATTTGAGAACGGTCGATTTGAGAGAGTCCACTTTTTTTCGCACTTCGTTCCCCACGTTTCTCACTAATTTCTTCAGCGCCTCTGGAACGTATGGATCAATTGATGCAAGAACGTTGTTGAAACAGTTGACGACGGAATTTCTCACAGTAGTTGCTATCCTTGAAAATAAACCAGGAGCCAACACAGGCAACGAATCTGGAACAGGCTTGTCAAGGATGTGACGTGGAGCAACGACAGGTCTCGGAGTGATGACAGGATTTTGCAAGTGAACCGGTTTTGGGGCAAAAGGAGTCTTCCACATGATAGATTGAGCCATGGCATGTCTTGGTGGAGTTATGGACAGTTTCGGAGCGATGACAGGTTTTTGAACAATCGGACGCGGAGCAGGCACCGGTCTCAGAGCTCTCACTAGATCGTCCTTTCGCATCTTGTAATAATTTTTAACTTTTTGAACTTTGGCGATTTCTCGCAATTCTTTCACCGTTTTGTTTTCCATTTTTTATGACGGAAGATTTTTTTTTAAGCCATTTTCAACTTTCTGAAAGAATTGAAAATTTACATTGATTTTTCATCTTCCTGTTTGAGATTTTTCAGAATTTTGACTTTATATCCGTTGTCCACCATTACATCTTGATTTTCAAAGTATTGCCAGCTGCGTCCCGTCGCTTTTCTCGTTTTGAAAGCGGATTTGTACTCGATCACCTCGCCCGTTTCAACATGGGTCAGTTTCAAAGTCAAAGGATTATTTCTGATGAATCTCTCATTTTTGGGATCGATTACTTTTTTTTCTTTTATTTCATTTATTCTTGGACGTCCCACATTTCTATTTTCTTTCGCATCTTCCAAAATTGAATCTTTACTGATCAGATTGTTTTCAATCGCAATCATCATCAACGGCATCAAAGTTTCTGATGTTTTTGCAACGCCATTTTCTTTCAGCAACTTTTTCAAATACGTTGTCTTGTATTTCATTTTAAATATGTTAAGATTTTTTATTTAAGTCATATCAATTTTTTTAGATCTTTTAGATCCGTGAAAATCACAAGTAATTTTTAAATTCTCCAGTGAAAAGAATTTAAAAATTTTGATCGTTTAAGCAGCAGGATTGCACAATCTCCCCAAAAAATTACTTGAAACAATTCCGCACCATCTTCTCAAATCTTTCTTCCATTCCTCCTTTTTCCATCAATCTTACTATTTTCATTCTCCTCAATCTTTTTACAATCTCTTCCCACTCTCCTGCATAAAATACCGTTTTTCGACTCTCTTACAATAGTAATGTTTTCCAACTCTTCTACAATAATACCGTTTTCCGAATCTTCTTCCTCATCTTTCCAATCATCTTCAAATTCAAAATCAGCCACACGCCTATTTCCAGATTCATCAGAGTGAATCACATGCTGATTTCCCGATTCATCAAACAGATACTCATTGTGCACTTCATCAAAGCGAACCAAATACCGATTTCCAGATTCATCAATCGCATACCAATCTCTAAATTCATTTTCATAAACAATCACATACCGATTGCCCGGTTCATCAATTACATATTCATTGCCAGATTCTTCATCTTCCCAATTATCTTCAAAATCAGCCACACGCCGAATTCGAAATTCATCATGATAAATCATATTCCGATTTCCAAATTCATCAGTCAGATACTCATTGAACTCTTCTTCATCAAAGCGAATCAAATGCCGATTGCCCGATTCATCAACCGCATACTTATTTCTAAATTCATCATCATAAACAGTCATATCGATTACCCGATTCATCATCTTCCCCATCCACCACGCCAAATTCATTAACTTCAATTAGTTCGTTTTCCATCTCTTTAATTTTGGAAGAAATTTTATTTATACCAATTTAATTTCTTAAATCTTTCAGATCCGTGAAAATTACAAGTGATTTTTAAATTCTCCCATGAAAAGAATTTAAAGAGCATTCGTGGATCCTTTCGATCTTAAAAATATTTTGAGTTTAAGCAACAGGTTCATACCATTTCCTCCAACTCTACTGACTTTTCATTCGCATATTTCCATTTTACACTTAATAATTCATTAAAGAAATTAGAAAGGTTAAGGGCTTTATAAACAATTTTACGTTCTTCAGAACATCTTTCAAAGTTGCCCAAAAAAAATCCCACTGGATACGAAAAGGTCTTGGATGGTTGACAGTTCTTCTTTTGACATGTTTATGAGCATTTCACAAAAGGCGCGCTGGTAATCCTTTGGAAGATTTTTGACGTTGTGCAGGAATTCAAGCAAACTTTTCGAATTGGTCGGAGCAGGCACCGGTTTTTGAACAATCGAACGCGGAGCAGGCACCAACACAGGCGTCAAATCTGAAACAGGCTCGTCAAGGATGTGTCGTAGAGCAACTTTGGCGTTTTCCATCTTTTTAATTTTGGGAAGAAATTTATTTAACTCAAATTTAATTTTTTCAATTCTTCCCATTTTCGGAGATTTTTTTAATTACAAAGTTTTTGTACACAATGTCGATCGTGTTGAGCAATATCGCGATTTTCAGTTTGTCAGCGATTCTTTTTTTCTCCTCGAAATCGCAGTACAAATGAAGCACGTGCCTGTCAATTGCTCTTAGCTTTTCAACCTTTTTTAGGTTGTTCAAATCTCTGGCGTGCTCTTTGATTTCTTTTTCCATTTGCGAAAATTCAGTCTCGTCGCTCCACAGAGTTTGTAAAGCTTGTCTCTTTCCCCCTCGCTGACCAGTTTCGGGATTTTAACATTTACGTTTTCTGTGACGTAAACAGAATCGCGAAACACACCCCCATTTCCAAACAAAAGAAGCCCGAGATGCTTATTCTTGACCCCATCGGACTCTTTCATGCTGCACTCCAGAAAAAACGGATAAAAGTCATTTATTTTCTTATTGAAATGTTTCGATTTTAAATCCATCTTTGTCCACTTTTCCATCTCGACGCTCCAAATATCTCCATCCATGTCCCGTCTCTCTCATCGCCTTGTAAAAGGATCCATATTCGATCACTTCGCCAGTTTTAACATGGGTCAGTCTCACAGCCACAGGATTATTTCTCATCAGACGGAGCCTTTCATACTTGTGGTCCTTTACTCTCGGTTCCACTTTTACTCTCGGTCTTCCGACAGGCCTCTTTTCTTTCACATCTTCCATCAACGCATTTTTGTCGATCAGATTGTTTTCAGCCGCAATCATCATCTACGACTTTTTACTTTTCGACGTTTTGGAAATGCCGTTTTCTTTCAGCAAATTTTTCAAATCCTTCTTCGTATATCTCATCTTTTTATTATAGAAAGAAATAAAATCCTCTTTTTGAATCTATGAAACTCGTGTGGGTGCGGAGCACTTAGTATACAATGTTCATTCTGTTTAAGTCGGATTTAATCCTGAGCAATTTATCAGAGATGACAACGGCAAAGGCTTGAGTGTCTGCAAGAACGTTTGCATTAAAGGTGGCTTAAATTTTCACATCCAGCACTGTAGATTTTAACCTCTCGGCCTGCTTGCTCACATCAAAAACAAAAAGTGGACAATTATGTCTGTAATTTAACGCTGTCAAGTTTGGCTGAGCGATAATCTCGCTGATCCCATAAAGCATATCGTCAAACTTGCATGCATCTCTGTAAGCCCTTGAGAATTTATTGTTTGGGAAGGACAAGTCGTAATCGACAGCAGCGTACCTTTCACTGTTTAAAGTTTGTAAGACGTACATATTTTTCAAGTCGCAGTGATTAAATACGGAAGGGTTCAGATCATGGCTGCAATCTTTACTGGTTTGGAATCCAACAATGATGTATCTCGGTCTTTCACTGGCAGATCTGGCGCTCAACCTCCAACTGAATGTATTGGATACAGGCACAGCGATTGCTTCACACTGCCTGGATCTGAGCAATAATGTCACATCCACAAGAGCAACAACATCCGTATCAGCGTAGGAAGTTCCATCCGCTTTTGTTAGTCTTCCTTCGACCAAAAGGTACGCCTCAGATGGAAGCGTGAACAAAACTTGCTGCTCAATGTTGATTCTTATTCTCCAGCAGTATTTAAATTTGTACTGACTGGCTCGTATTCGTGAAATTTAAATCTCTCAATTTCTTCATCAACAATGATTTCTTCTGTAAAATTTAAAACGTCGGAATTTGCCATTTTTTATATGCAAAAGACAAAAATTTTTGAAGAGGGTCACGCCATTTTCATTTCATTTCCCATTTTTACAAGGTCTTTATTCTGATGACGTTATTATTTGACAGTTTATTTGGGCGCGAAGCACCTAATTTCCCTCCAAGCAAGGAATATTCACTCATGGGCGTTGTAGACGCGAGTTTGCTGTTAACCATTCCTGAAATGATGTCTTTGCTTTTCTGAGTGAGGTCCTTCGTTGGAATTGGAGTCTTGGCATACAATTTCTCTATGGTCTTTTTACCCTTGTAAATGGCCATGTCTTTGGCGGTGGATATGGCTGTAGAAGCCAGCTCTTTTCCTGCAGATTTAGTGGCCATGATTGCTTCTCTTCCAAGCTCGCTTTTTGCAATTTTGTTGGCCAAAGTGGATGTTGCTTTAGAGGCGCCCGACGCGGCAGCTCATTTTAAGAAATTCTTCAAAGTGTCGATTATTCTACTTCCACCAACAACTTGTTTCTTAACATATCTATTTCTGTAAATGATCATTTTTTATAAGCCAAAATTTTTTTTTTCACACCTAGATTCTTCAAATCCATGGAAAAATCAAAGATTTTTTCTACTTTGCATCAATGTAGCTCATCATTGATTTATGACATTTTGCCTCAATAGCTCGTCGCATATGGACACAGCCTCATTTCTCGACCCTGTATTTCCAGCATGCCAAGCAGCCACGCTCAAGTTAGGCCTTTGCACGAGCGCATTCGGATCTCCTGGAAGTATGATTACTCCAGACCCTTTTTTACCTTTGGTTTCACTCTTAATTTTATCTCAAATAGGTTTTATTATTTGTTGATATTTTTTGCTCTTTGAGGCTTTGGGTCTGTTTGTATTTTAATCTTGAAATATGGCTTGACTTTCTACAAGAATTTTTGAGTAATTTTGCAAATCTTCATCAGTAACGTCGCTCCATTTGTCGGGAGGAGTAGATTTTGTCATGAGCTGCCAAAGACCACTTGTTCCTTCATAACTTTCTCCTCCGACAGTAATATCATTTCCGTCCACAGACATTCCCATTTTTCCAATATACATTTCACCATCTTTTTTACTCACTTCGAAAGGTTTTTTCACATCTTTATATTTGTGGCGTTCATTGTACATGCTCAAATAGTGGGACGAAATATCGCCCAATTCATATGGGTACTTTGCATCTAACTCATGTGCACCCAAATTCATGGTAGACTCGAGATCTTCGTTGCGCATTTGGTCAGAAATGACTTTTATCATCTTTTCATTGCTTTCGATGAGAAATACTTTCTTTTTAACACCTTTGCATTTTTTGTGTTCTTAATCTTCTTCCTCTTTTTCTTCAGGGATATTGTATGAGTAGAGTTTAGGTCTAAGTCCAACAAATTTTGTGATTTGCATACCACCGGTCTCATCCTTGAACTTGCCAATAACCTTTTTATTTTTACCCACTTTAAACCCAACGTTTTTAATAGCAGGATGATCTTTAGGAAAGTCGCTCGTGTCAAATTTGCTTTCTACGTCATCGGCAATGTCTTTATAGAAATCATCCGTTTCGATTTCATAAATAAGCGAGTCTGTGTCGGTCATAAGCAACTTGGCTTTATTGCCGTATTTAGGCTTGATGTAGTCATAGTGGTGCTCAAACATGAGAGTTTTGCTGATGTCAAGGATGCTCATTCCCAAGTAAACAGGTTTGTCGTAAAAGACTTTTGTTTTCTTCATGTGAACCGCGATTAAGTTTTCGTCAAAAGTTGTGTTTCGTTCATAACGAGGGCTTTTAGACAAATTTAAGGCTTCTTTTTTTGTGGTGATAAGTCTGATATCAACACGCTTTAGAATATTCTCCATGGTTTTCCCAAAGACGGAGTTGTTCATGAGTTTAAAAAAGTCCTTTTCAAAGTCGTTTTAAGCGTCTTTTCTTTTATCGGTGTTGAGGTCAATGTATGTTTTCATGAAAGGTTCCTCTCTAAAGGTGATTCCTCGATGAATTTTGGTGATGACTAAACCCAGTCGTTCATAGAGTTTTAGGTTTTCATGATGAACGACGTATTTTTCTTTGTTGTTTAAATTAAGAACTAGCTTGTCTACTTTTCCAATGGTTTATCTTTCAGGAGCCAAAGGGTAATAATTGTGTTTATCGTAAAGGTCATCAGGGTAGCTCAAGTCGACTTCCAAAATGCACGACATGGATTTCCAATTTAAAAGCTCTTTATCAGTCATCCATCTGAATCCTCCAACGGGAAGAGGTTTGCTCATAGCCCATCGGTACAAATTGTTGGCGTCTAAATACTGAATGAATTTAGAAGGTTCATTAGGTTTATAGGATTTACCCATGTATTTATTATTAGCATTTCCAAGTTGGTTAGAGATCATGCAAATCCCACCGCGTATTCCTTTTCGAATCATGTTGAGCATGTCAGGATCGGTTAACAAATCCAATTTAATTTCAGTTTTCTTTAACATGGCATCCCAAGCTAATCCAGGAGAGGTGAAATACCAAAGAGGGTCAAGACCGTAACTTTCCATGCAAACGTCTCTGAAATTTTCAAAGATATCTGCTAGAATCAGCACATCAGACTTGTTGTACAGCTCGTGGTAGTCTTTAAACGTTTTGCATCCAAATTCTTTATAAACGTTTTGAGCATGCGCATAGTCTTCTTCTTCTATTTTAGTGTCGTTTAGTTTGGAGTTGAATGCTTCGATAGGAGATAAGTGTTTCGGAAAACTATTCAATGGAGTCTGCCCATTCGTAAGGGTAAATGCCTTTTCCTAATAGCAAATCTCGTTTTGTTCCGCTGAATAGTGAATTTATATTCTTACACATTTCATCTTCTTTTTTAGATCTTCTATAAGCGCAATCTTCACAATTTGCTTTACATTTGCATTTTTTACCCTTCTTATCCAGACAGCTCTTTTTGCATGTTTTCGGATTTAAACTGGAGCACTTATCACACAAATCTTTAACAAGGTTGTCTGCTAAATCTTTTAACTGGCTTCCCATGAATCTGTAGCTGTCAATAAACCTTATTTCTTTCCAAACTGAACGATGTTTACCTTTTTCATCAATAAAGTCTCTTACTTTGATTTTTTTTGAGAAGCTGATGTAATTTTCTTCATTGTTGGGTATGCAATTGAGCTTTCCACCTAATTTCTTGATGAACAAATGGCTGTCGTAACCAGACAAGTTATGGAAGACAACGAGAATAAATTTTGGGATTCGATATTTTTTATTGCAAGCATCGTGAGCAGCTCCACGGTATTTTCCAGTCAAATGACAGTGGTCCCACACTTTATCACCGTTAAGATCTTTATTGCAAATGTGGCAAATGGTTGCATCTTTAAATTTATTTTCATCTTCATCAGTCACTTTTTTCTTTTTCTTCCAGCGATGTTATTGTAAATCGCTGTCGCTCCAAATCTTTGTAAGGTCTGCTTCAAGCATGGTGATAAACTTTTTAGCCACATCGTCCTCATCGCTTTCAGCTGTGTACGTTTCAAGCTTTCCCTTGTAAATGGTTTCGTCGAAGCATTTGATAAAATAGACGATGGAGCTTTGAACATGCTTTTGATATTGTATGGTGTATGACCGTTTTGAGTCAGGGGTGCAAGTGTTGATAGGTTTGATGAAACTTTCAAAGTCAGCATACACCGCAAAGGGGGCTCTCATAGTCTTGCCGTAGTTCTTAAACTCAAGGATTGCTCCATGTAGGAAGAACAACTGAGAGGTCTGTAATCGATAAAGTTGATATCCATTTTTAAAATCTTAGACATGACGCCATTGGATCCCAACTTATTATATTTGACACTATTTTCCAAGATTTTTTCTTCCATTTGGCTCATTAACGTTCTTAAATCTGTAGCCGCTAAAATAATTTCCGAGTTGGATGAAAAATTTCTTCACCTGTTAAGATGCTTCTAGATTTCATTTTGCAGGTTAAAATAATCCTGACTTTTGTGTTTCTTTCTCCTTCCATGGTTTGAATAGCAGACTCTCTCACCATATTAAAAAAGGAGACAAGGTCTTGAAATCGAGAAGAAGGCTCGTAAGAAAATTGTCTGACAGAACGCTCCGCTGCATACTCAGTCATATTAAACTTTATTTTAAAAGGACGAGGAGCAGGCACCGGTTTACCAAATACAACACCTTTGAGAGACTATCGTTTTTTCCACTCCATTTCTCACGCTGTTCACTGCATTTTTCACCGTAGTTGGAACGTATGGATCAATGAGAGCATTTATTTGGTTAAAACCGTTGTAGACAGTCGTTGCATTTCTTGAAAGCAACCCAGGTCTTGGTGCAGGAACCGGTCTAGGTGCAATAACGTTTGTTGAATCGGTAACTGGTTTGTCAAGGATGGATGGTTCAGCTCTTGTTACCCAATTTTGCAAGCGAGCAGACCCAAACGAAATCAAGTCATTGGAAACGGGACGCGGAACAGGCACAGGTTTTGGAACAGGTGTTACATCAGGTTCAACAACAAACCGCACTTTTGCAGGTTTCACTGAAACTTTAACAGGTGGACGAACAATCCTGACTACGGTAGGTCTTTCATTAACAGGACCATACCCAATGATGGGTTTTGTATTTTTTATAGCTTCAATGAGCTCGGCTTTTCTCATTTTTGAGATGCCTTTGACGTCGTGGCCTTTAGCCATCACTTTTAATTCTTTCATATTCATTCTATCCATTTTATATAGGGAAAAAAATTTCTTTAACCCATTTTCAATTTTTGTTAAGAATTTAAATTTTCAGCACAATTTAAATTAAAATTAATGACACTTCTATTTTATAACCGTGTCTATTGTCAAAGTATTTCCAGTAGTGACCCGTTTCTTTTCTTAATTGGTAATGAGAATTATATTCAGTCACTTTTCCCGTTTCAACATGGGTTATTTTATTAGTGAAAGGATCATTTCTGATGTTTTCAAGTCTTTTCCATTTAGGATCGATCGGTTTTTTCTCTTTTGGTTTACGTGTTCTCGGTCTTCCCACGGGTCTTTTTTCTCTCGCATCTTCCATTAAATCATCTTTATTGATCAAATGGTTCTCCAGCGCGATCAGTGTCAAAGTTGTTTTATTGTCAGACGTTTTGGTACCACCATTTTTAACCAGCAAATCTTTCAAAACCTTTTTTGTGTAAAGCATTTTTTATTTCTGAAATATTTTATTTATCTCGAATTCAATTTTTTCAATTCTTCAAAAAAGAATTAAAAATTAGTGGATGCGTCAACATATGGTTCATAATCAATTTCTGAATCTGAATAATCGTCTTTTTTATCAATATAATTGTCTCTGAATATATTTGCTAGATTAAAGGCATTATCTAAATTTTCTTCTTCTTCAGTGCTCAATTCTATTTTATCAAAGGTATAGGTATTATTTAAAATTTCTTCTTCTTCAGTGCTCAATTCTTTTTTATCTTTATAATAATAATAAGAGTTAATTTGTTCAAAAACACTCTCATTGCATTCCAATTCCCATCGTCGCATGTTCATGATCATTTCATGAAAGGTTTCTTTGTACTGATATGGAAATGTATCAATTTTGTTAAATAATTCACACAAACTTTTCAAGTCGGTTCGTGCTTGAAGCTGATAAACTGCTTTTAAAAGATCATCTTTTTTCATTTTGTCATAATTTTTAACTTTTCTGTCTTTGGCGATTTTAATCAATTCTTCTTCCTCTATCCATTTTTTTTGTAGACAAGAAGTTGTTAAAAAAATAATTCACGTTTAAAATCTTTTCATTCATCTTTTCAACCATATTTTTAACAATCTTTTCAAGAGTCTTTTTATTCATCTTACTACGCTTTGAAAATGTTGATTTTATTATGTTTATCATTTTTTTATCCGTTTTATCAATAAATGAAAATGCCGACTCTATGATTTCTCCATAATTTTTTTCCTAAAATTACTAATCGAAAATGTTTGAGGCTCTTCTACATATTCAATGATTAGCTTGTCACCCAATTCATCAAATACAATGGTTTCGTCAATAACATTTGTGTTGTTTTCCATCTCTTTATTTTAGCTGGAATTTATTTATCTCGAATTCAATTTTTTTCAATTCTTCAAAAAAGAATTAAAAAATCAGATCTTAAAAAACTAGGCAGCAGGAGCGCAAAATCTTCCCGAGCATTTCCACATTCTGATGACCCCATTCGTTAACACGAACGACATACCTATTTCCAAACTCATCCTTACGAATCAAAACCCTTTTTCCAAATGAGTCTAATTCATAGGGTAAAGCAAATCCTTCGCGACTTTCCCGAAGTTGTTTACCAGAGGAGGTGGTGAAATATCTTCCGAATCTACTTATCTTTTTTATTCGTTGTAATTTATTTAACTCGAATTCAATTTTTTTTATTTTCAGCAAATTTTGGAAATTCTTCGGATTTTTGGAGCATCGCTTCCATTTTCAGTTTTCCAGACATTTTTTTCTTTTCTTCCCAATAGCAGACCAATTCAAGAACGCGTCTGTTAATCGCTCTCAGCTTTTCTCGCTTTTTCAAATTGCTCCACTCTCTGTTGTGCTCTTTGATTTCTTTAACCATCCGCGAAAAGTCATCCTCTTTTTCTTCCCATAAAATCGCGTAAAGCTCGTCTCTTTTTTCATCGCTGTACATTTCAGTAATTTTGAACGAATCGATTTCAGTCTTGAACGCAAGAGCCTCGAGCTGTCTTTTTTTAACCGCATCAGGCTCTCTTTTGCTATACTCTAGAAAAAACGACATTTTAAACGACATTTTATTTTAGAATTTCTATTTTAAATCCGTTTTCATCCACTTTGCCGTTTCGCATCTCCAAATAATTGTTGCCGTGTCCCGTCTCTTTCATCGCTTTGTAAAGAGAGCCGTATTCGATCACTTTTCCTGTTTCAGCGTGAGTTATTTTTACAGCCACGGGATTGTTTCGGATCAAACGGAGCCTTTCGTATTTGGAATCTATCGGTTTGACGTCCTCCATCATTGCATTTTTATCGATCAGATGGTTCTCCAACGCAATCATCGCCAAACCATTTTGCTTTTTGACGTTTTGGAAACGCCATTTTCGATAAGTAAATTTTTCAAATCCTTTTTCGTATAATTCATCCTTTTATTAAGGACCAATTTATTTTTCAAATACAGAACGTTCATTTTGTTTCCGTCGGATTTGATTGTGAGCAGTTATTCAGAAATGACGATCGCAAAGGCTTGAGTGTCTGCAGGAACGTTTGCATTAAAGGTAGCTTTAATTTGCACGTCCAACACGGTTGATTTTAACCTCTCAGCCTGCTTGCTCACGTCAAAACCGAAAAGAGGGCAAATGTATCTGTAATTCAGCGCTGTCAAATTTGGCTGAGCGAGTGTTTCGTGGACTCCAAAAATTTTGTGGAAAATCTTGCACGTGTCTCTGTAAATCCTTGAAAATTTGTTGTTGTTAAAGTCTGTGTCGTAATCGACGGCTGGATACCTTTCGCTGTTTAAGGTCACATGCATGTTTTTCAAATTGCAGTGCTCGAAAACGGATGGGTTTACATCTTGACTACCGTCTTTATTGGTCTGAAATCCAACAATGATGTATCTCGGTCGTTCACTGGCAGATTTAATGCTCAACCTCCAACTGAACGTATTAGACACTGGAACGGCAATGGTGTCGCACTGTCTAGATCTAAACGTTAATGGAGCTTCCACTTTTGACTCGATAAGCTTGTAAAGGTTTTTGCTTGCCATAACAGAGGGACTGACATGATGCATGAACAATGATACTTTGCTCAAGGTCACTTTTCCTGCAGCTACTTCACAAGAGTCACGGTGTGCTTGAATTCGTAAAGAACTTTTCCGTAATCATCGCAAAAGCCAAAAATGTGATTCAAAGGAATGAAAAATGAAAATGTACCTTTATCAGCAGGCTTCTTAATGATGTAATCTTGTCTTTGATTAAATCCGCTGTTATTTACAAGATCGGCAAGGGCAGTCGTGTCTCTTTGCCACAGCTGATTCATTCCTTCCGACACTTGGAACTCCACCGGATATTTCATGAAACCCAGCATGATGGTGGCTTGACCCGGGCTGTATACGGTTTCCATCTCTTGATTCGACAACTGATTGAACAGGTGCATGATGCCGTTGTTTGCAAGAGAAAACGCATCCGCATCCGCATAGGAGGTCCCGTCTGCTTTTGTCAACCTTCCTTCGATCAAAAGGTACGCCTCAAAGGGATGCGTGAACAAATGTTGCTGCTCAATGTTGATTCTTATCTCCCCGGCTGTGTTTAAATTGGTGCTGACCGGTTCATATTCGTGAAATTCATTTCTCTCAATTTCTTCATCAACGATGATTTCTTCTGTAATGTTTAAAATATCGGAATTTGCCATTTTTCTATACCAAAGAAAAAAAAAATTTTCAGGTTCTTATGCGATTTTTATCCCGCTTCCCATTTTCACCAGGTCTTGGATTCGGATGGCGTTTTTCCTGGACAGAGACCCTCCAAGAGAAGAATAATCGCTAATAATCTTTGGAGCTGCAACCATTCCTGAAATAATGTCTTTGCTTTTTTGAGTGAGCGGAGTCTTTTTACGATTCGGAGTTCCAGTCTTGGCATACACTTTTTCTATCGCTTTTTTACCTTGATCAATAGCTAGGTCTCTAGCAGTCGCAATCGCTGAAGAAGTCAACTCTTTACCAGCAGATTTTGCAGCTGTAATCGCTTCTCTTCCCAACTCGCTTTTTGCAATCTTACCAGCCAAAGTAGACGCTGCTCTCGACGCGCTCAATGCTGCTGCTCTTTTTAAAAAATGTCGC
>QPEY01000023.1:105231-122699 GCA_014706445.1 Hydra viridissima | reverse complement strand
ATATATATATATATATATATATATATATATATATATATATATATATATATACATTACTAAGTGCCGCCCTAGGCCCCAAAACATGTTGGTACGCCACTGGTTTTTAGTATGTGGCATCTAGAATCAATAAATAATTTACGACTTTTCAATCTCAAATACATTTTAGCGACGCAATTCGCAGCAGAAAGTTACCGACCCACTGAGACTTCCTTATGGTTTCCTAAAAGAAAAGATAATTAAATATTTACTAATTAAAACAAAATTATTTAAAATATAACTTTAATGGATATCCTTTTTTGTTGA
This sequence comes from Hydra viridissima, assembly GCA_014706445.1. Classification (NCBI taxonomy): domain Eukaryota; kingdom Metazoa; phylum Cnidaria; class Hydrozoa; order Anthoathecata; family Hydridae; genus Hydra; species Hydra viridissima. Next base: position 122,396 of record QPEY01000023.1, on the reverse strand, counting down.
AGTTTAACGCTCTTGAGAGTAGATTTGATTTATTTTAAAGTTTTAAATAAAATATTTACCTTCAGTTTAAGTTCCGCTCTAAAACCAAAATCTAGAAATATTTCTAGAATTTAAACGAAGTACCGAACGCTGGTGCAACTATTTTATCTGTGCCAAGTTAAAAATTTATGTACTACTTAATGAACTTAAATTTTAATGCCTTTCAATGTTTGAGTTCTGAGAAAAATGCAAAATTCTCAGAAGCATTTAATAAAAAAATGCAAAAATGAGTTGAAAAATAGTTCGATTCGACAGCGCTCTTTGTATGTAGACTTTTCAATCATCGAGAATGTAAGTTTGCATATTTGTACTAATTATTGTGTAAATAAGTAATTCTGAGCCAAAATCAATCAAAAATTTTGGGCTTCATAGGAAGTAAAATATTTTGTTTTTATCCTGAATCAGTCTAGAACATGCTTAACTTAGGAACTTATCAAACTTTTTTCTCGGTTTCTAAAGTAATAACAATCTGGAGGCAGTTGTGATCAAATTTGATCAATGAATGCAAACTTCTCATTTGCTAAGTCATCTTCAATTAACCAGTTTATATATTGAAGTTTGTTGTAAAAGATGATGATCAGTTCGGAAAGCCTATTCTAGATTCAAAATACAAGCATAAGTTTATCAATCTTAGAACTGCTGGCGCTTTTCCTTAGTCACTATAACTAGATCTCTTCTTAAATCCAACTCCTATAAGTCATTTTCATTTGTAACTTTTAATTATGATTATTCAAAATAACAAATTATAAACTGTTATGAGTTTTCAAGACTTAAATTTTTTGGTTTAGGCAGGGAATTATAATATAATTTGTACAATCAAAGTGAATGTGACCAAAATTTTTCTGAAATAACATTTAAATTTACTGTAAATAATGTAAACAAGTAGTTTTTATAAAAGGTTTAAAACTTTTATGAACTCTATTTAATTTTTTTGAAAATGATAATTGGGTTTCAATTTTGTTTTTGATACCAAAAATGTGCTAAGATACATCAAAAGGTCAATTAACTGTTAATGGATCTTAATCTGATTTCGGTTTTATTAAACATTAAGTAGTTTTTTTGTCATCAATAGAAGCAAAGTTTACAACACAATTTCACATTGAGAATTCATCACTTTAAGTTTTGTCTGACACAGGTTTTTGGCTCTGAATTTGTGCAAAATGAATCATAAGTTGTTAAAGGAAACTATATATTATTTGAACTTAAGACTTGAGATACACATTATACTATTAATAAATATGAGAAATGAATTTAAACCTTAACAGATTTAAACAAGCATTAAGATCTTTTAATGTTTTAAGTAACTTCCTCTCTTAGTTAATCATTCTCATAGCTCACCTGAACAGATGCATCAGTCACACGTTAATTGAGTAGTTGTGCAGTTGGTTATTAATTTTTCTACATGATGCATATGTTTAATTTTTTTATAACTTACAAAAAACAACAAAAGGTTTTATGTGTTGTATTACAGTGTTATTTATCATTACTTTTATTAGACTAAAGTATGGGGCAAATTCAAAATGGCTTTGCATTAACCATAATAATATGTGGAGTTGTTTACCTTGTCTCCAGCCTAATATCTTTTACATGTGGATGGCTTTTGGTTTCTAAATTAACAGATCATTACTATTTTACAACTGCTTCAAATGATAGGATCCATTTTGGAGTATACTGGTGGGGTGGATGCTCTGTAAGACTTAATTTACTTACATATTCTCTAAGGCATTAGTTTTATCAAAAAGCTGCTTTACTATCATTTTCCCATTTGAGAAAAAAGTTGCTTTATGATAAAAAACATTTCAGATAAGCAAATAGATTTAAATTAAATTGATGCTTTTTAATTTTTTTTCCCTATAAAGCTTGCTTATGGATTTACAAAGATGATGAAAATGTTTATTCTAAACTTAAACATTTTAAAAGGTTTTTTGTCAAGTTTTTTGTTGTAATTTTAAATTTCAAGTTTTTTGCTGTAATTTTAAATGTCAAGTTTTTTGCTGTAATTTTAAATATCAAGTTTTTTACTGTACTTTTAAATGTCAAGTTTTTTGCTGTAATTTTAAATGTGTAAAACATAAGTTTTTAACTTTGAAAGTATTAAAATATGAATAATTCTGAACATAACTTATATCTTGATTTATTTTGCTGTTTTTTTGTTTTTGCTTTAGCTTTAAATCTGTTTAAAATTTTCAGTATTTTCAGCTGTTATTTTAAGCATTCAACTGCAAGAGATTGTTGATTTTAACTTAAGCACTTTTTTTTACCATTAGAAAAGTATTCCTAAACATTTTATAGTGGATAGAGGAAATATTTTTTCAAAGCATTTTTTTCTAAATGCAATTTTATTCATTGTTTATAGTTGTTTATTCCTGGAATCCTTGGTATAATAGCTGCTTGTACAAAAAGTATATGTGCAGTAAGTTTTAATTTTTTAAATTGCTGTTTAAAGAAGGTTCATACTTAACATGAAATATCTTCATTTTTAAATAACCAATGTTTTCCTTATGTACAAGAATTTCAAATATATGACTTTAAAGTATATTACATAGCAAAACTTGAATTACTTGAACAGCACACTTTTATTAGAAAGTCATAAATTTCTCACTAATGCATCTTCTGGCTAAAAATTCTCTACTTCAAGCATCTATATTTCTTCAGTTTCATCAATAAAAAATGTTAAATACTAATAATTGAATTAACTAACTAGCTCAAAAGTATGTAGACAATCATATTTTCTTGAATAACTCTGCAATGAATCAAGCTAACTTCTTGAAATGTTATTAATTGATTAACATGAGAAGTGAAATTATAATTTTTTTGCCCACATAATGGAAAACTTAAGTTTTATAAGTATTTTGGTGTCAAAATATTAATTAATATTTCAACAAAATATATATATATATATATATATATATATATATATATATATATATATATATATATATATATATACTGAGTTTTATCAAAATGTGAGTTTTCAATTTAACTAATGCCTACTAATGAATTGCATAGCCTTTTGAATCAAATACTGCCAGACAATGAGCTGGTGTTGAATTAACAAGCTTAATGATGACATTATCTTTGATGTTTTTTCGAGTGTCCTGAATAATATTAAATTTTTGGCTAACTTCAAAGATGTCTTACTCCATCAAAGCTAAGTTTCTTAAACTTAGATTAATTGCTTCAGAGTACTTTTGACCGTTGTTGTGAGTTCTGTGATTTAGGCTTTCTTGCAAACTCAACTCAAGTTTTTCAATTCTTAACTAGTATTAATGGCTTTTTTGCCGGAGGTCTTCAAATAAGATTTGCTACATTCAAACAATATTTTGTATTTGATTTACTAAAGTTTGCACTGCATATGGTTTTGAAATCAGCATTTATAGACTGCATTCAATCATGGATAAGCTTTTAACAAATGAAATAGCAGTTTGTCTTTTCTTTCTCTCTTTTATTTGCAGTCATCCAGACTTATTTGCTTTGTGAACAGATCCAGTAGAACAAAAATGCATCAAAACATGTTGAATCGTTTGCTTTTTTAGACCAAATATTTTCAGATTTCACTATGTAAGTCTTTCCTGGATATGCTATGTTAGCATGTGATGCCAAATTCATGCACAAATAATGTATTGTTTACTCAAGTTTATCTAAATAAATGTTTAAAAAACTTGTTGATAAAAATAGTCTGAAAGGGTCATCAACATACTCTTGAATTATGAGTTTTCTGTTATGTAAGTAAATCTTTTAGTAATTTAGCATCTCATTAAATAAAGTGGTTAAATCTCTTACTAACAGCATAAAAAATAGTTCATGAAAATTTCAACAATTTATCTTAATTTGTTGCAAAATTATTCAAGAAAATGTGATCATTAAAATACTTTTGAATGCTTATGTAAGTTATGTCAAACTAAATACCACAAATATTTTTGTTTTTTGAAATTACTGCTTCAATAGGGATTCAATTATTAGGGCCAAAAATAAAGTGCAATCACTCATCAAATACTGTTGAAAGCTAAAATATTATCTTAACATTGTTATTAAGACTAAATTAAATCATGCTAACTTATGAAGATAATATTACCCATTATATCAATCAAATACTGTCTGTTTGATTAATGATTGAATGTTTCTTCAAATCCTGAATTTTTAAGTAAAACTTTTTATACAATGGGTTATTATTTTGCTAGTAGACTGATGATAAATCTATATTTTAAAGAAACTTGGAAGCTAAAAAAATTTCTTTAAAATTTGAATTTTTTTCTCCTTTCTACTTTTTGCATTTTTTTTTTTGTTTGTTTTTTGTTGTTGTTGTTTGTTGTTGTTTTTTTCACTTTGCTTCTTTGTACTATTTATTGTATCTAATAAAATGTTTTAAGTGAATATACAACTGAAATATATTTGCAAAATGACAATTTTTATTTCATCCTGCATACATTCACATGTGATTTTAATTTACTTCATTTGTTTTGTATTTAGATGCTTGCGTTTCTGATCTTTAACATTCTTGGTATGTCAGCTGCTATTGGATGCAGTGTATATGTTGCCAGAATTTTGATAGTATGGGTGCCACTAGCCACACTGATTAAAGAACATAACTGTGTTACATTAAGTGATACTTGTTCTTGTTTTGATGTGTCTGACATGAATTACTATTACAGTAAGTTGCCTTATAATTTTAGAGCCTAAAAATATCATTCTTTAATATTGAATAATGGTTTTTCCTTTTAAATGTGTATGTTAATATGATTATGTACCATATTAATAGTATAATATATTTTAAGTTTGTGCAAATCTTTCATGTTTAATTAGTTCCCTAAAATGTTTATAATACCATAAAAAATGGTAGTACAAATTTTTTAAAAGTTTGTACAATACAAATTTTGATTTTGAATCATAATGTTATTACATACATAGATTAGATTACATTGCATTACATTGAATTGCATTGTATTACATTGAATTGAATTGCATTACTTTACATACATTATATACATACATCTATTATCTATACATCTATATATCCATACAACCCTCACACAAAATGGAAAATAATCGTACTTTTGTTTTTAACATTTTTACTTGCTTAATGTCATCTTAGTAAATGTTAGAATAAAATGTTTTGTACCAGTTCTTTCTAAAATGAATAATATACAAGCTCTTCTTTTAAAGAATCTGCCTCTTGCAAAGAAATGTCATCTGTTGAAACTCTTCTTTTTGTGATAATAATTAGTGTGGCTTTTTCTGCATTTGTTGCTTTAATATCTTCTTATGTCAGCTGTTGTGCACTTTGCAATACAGAACAGGTATTTTTTGTTAATAGTAGGTTATCATGGCATCCATGTTTTTCACAGCAGTATTGTAAAAGTTGTACATTTCAGATCGCTTATTTATTTAAAAAAATCATTAATATTTAAAGTAAGACCTATTGATCTATTGACTGATCTCTTTACAGGGTTCTCCCAGAATAGTTATTCAACAACCTCCAGCTACGGTTGTTATGGCAAACACTCAAATAAATCAAAGCTATCAAATTCAGCCGCAACAGCCCTATTACCTCATTTAGCTTATGCATTATGGAGGTGGGGCATCAATTTACCCACATGCTCCCGTGACTATCTACGATAAGTTCTCTAACGAGAAGGTGAATTTGATTGACAACCGTATTGTATAATCTTGTAAATATTGTAAATAACTTAACACATTTGGATAGTATTTAAATTAGTTTAAGTTTGAAAAAAAGTTAATGTTTGTTTTAGACTTGCCTCATGTGATTCTTGGTCGTTTCTAAGTATTTGAAAAGTTAGTTATCACTCAACATTTTAAAATTTCTCTCCCTAAGCTCTTTATCATTATTATTTTTATTTTTTTCTAACAAAATACGAACAGTTATGTAATCAAATGCGATTTTTCTATTTATGTAGTAATATTAAAAAAAAATTTTTTTTTAAGTCTTTACTCAAAGAAAAAAAAAGCAAATAATATTTTCATAACAAAGGTACACTTATTTCGAAAAAATCAACCGCTACCTTGTAAAGGCTTTGATCAATGGTAACATGGTCAAATATTCACACCTTTTTTATTCATACAACCGCAAATTAACAATTTTCTAGACCTATAATTATAAGACAAGTCAAAGGGGCTGATCATGGGGATTTATTTCAATCAGTTATTTCAACTCAAAGCAAACGCTTTGTTAACAAGATTTCTTGAGAATGAGTTTTTGAATCGACAAACATTCCAAAAAGCTCGCTGAAGCATTTAATTTTAGGCTCAACCTTAACTAACTGTAGATAAGTTTGACTTGTGAAGAATCTATAAATAAATTACTCGGTCCGAGTAATTTATTTATAGATTTTTCACAAGTCAAACAAACAGTGACTCGAACTCACACCTCTTCTATTATTAAATCTCCATTTACTAAAAGAAGAGGTGTGAGTTCGAGTCACAACTTGAAATTACGCAGGTGTTTGGATATACTGATAGGGCACATTTGTATTAAGACTGATTGAAATATTCTGGCCACAAGTTAAATGACACCAGTGTTCAGCAGATTTACACATATCCTTCTCATCAACAAGTAATAATTATTAGAAAACCATAGGCAATCTCACAATACCAACATGAAATTTCTTCAGTTTCGTTAACTATTTTTGAAATTTGGATGTTTTACTTTTTTTTCGCTCTTTTTTTGCCTTTGTCATTCTTCTTCTTTCTATCTTTAGTTACAGCAACTGGTTTTTTAAGTCTTTTCTTTGACAGTTTTCTTTTTTTTTTGCTTTATGAAATTTTCTTGTTTCTCGAGTACAGCTAACAACTGAACTGGAGCTTTAAAAGATGAACTTGTTGCCACTTCTTCTCCCCTACATTTTTGCTTATGGCTAGAACTATTAGTATCCCTAGAAGCAATAGGGTGAAGTCGAATGTTCTCAGGTGATACAGTTTCTGGCACTTCGTTTAAGTCTATTTGAGTTCTATCAAAACTCATATTTGCATTTGACTGAACGCATTTTGTTTCAGTGTTAACAGTTGGTAACAATAAAGAGTTGCTGCCGTTAAATGATATGGTAAATGATGAAGTAACCGCATCAGGTTCTAGATTTAACGTTAATTTTTGTTGTTGATCTTCAACTACTGTAACAAAATAATTTTGAAAAAGTTGTATGATAAATGTCATTAAAATCATCATGAAATTAGTTAGGTTAATTTTATGTTACTTCATATTCCATTGTATAGCATAATTGTCCAATATACATAAACTGAAGTTATCAGCTTATTTAAATAATAAAAGATATAAATTGTCAGGTAGAGATTTGTAATTAAAAAAAGAAAGACAAACATTTTTTAACTCTTGGCTTTGAGAAACAAACAAAAAACTTAACTGTCTAAAAAGTATATAAATTACTTATTCCTGATTGATTATTTGATATAATCTGATTTTTTGGTGCTGGACTATCATTTGTCAATGATAGTGCAAAGTCAGTCAAAGAAAAGATCTGTGGAATGAAGGGGCAGATGCCAGTTTCTTCAAATCCTTTTCTTGCAATGCAAGTTGTTACTGGTTGGTCATATGCATGTCTTACGAGTGCAGGAATCGGTGCTTCAGTGATTGGTCAGCCTGGGTGATTTACCATCCAGTTATCACAAGCTTGACTGTAGTAAGTTTTGAATGGTGAAAAGAAGGTAACATCCAGAGGCTGTATCATATGGGTGACATGTAGTGGCAATGTTAACATTAAAATTGAATGTTTTCTACAGTATTCAATGGCTACAAAAAGCTTATGTGTGATTTATGGTTATCCATAATTAACAAAACAGGATCTACAGTTGTTGGTTTTGTGTGAGAAGCAAAGTGTTTTAGACAATCTACGAAAATTTGCTGCGTCATCAAACCTGTCTTACGGGCAAATCTAACTGAATCAGGTGGAGAATTGTCTAGAAAATCATACCGCATATTTTTTTGTCAAAAAATAAAAACCGGAGGTATGTAAATTTCAACAGCATTCATGCTACAAACTATGGTTACGGTTTTTTCTCTTTCAGTAGAAACAACTTTGCCCGCTCTTTTAATGCCTTTGACAGAAAATGCTTTTGCGATTTTTGTTGATACAGTAGGTACCCCACTTTCATCAGCATTGATGATTCTTGAAGGTAAAATTTATGCGTTCTCAAAAGGTCTTAAAGTAAATCAAGAAATATTCAGTCAAGACCAACAATTTTTAAGTCCCTGTTAAAATTATGTTGAACATTATTAAATTCTGCAAATTCAAATTTTCTGAGCTGCACTTAGATCATACAAAAAAAACCTTTTTACTCAACTTGATTAAATATTCTGCATGTAATTTTTCCATTTCCAATAAAAATATAGGAAGAAAGCTTCCATTGCTGATCGGAAACTGATCAGAAGACTTTTAAAGGTAACGTCTCAGTATTGCCAAAATTTATAGCAGCTTGGTTCTTGCTGCAAGCTTTGGAATTGTAAACTTTAATAGAGAGAGACGTATTTAGCATTGTCCAGTTTTAATTGGCACCTCTGCTTGTAGTTGTGAAATAGTTTCGAACCATTTTAATAACTACAAATATAAGTTATTAGAAAATATACTAGATTTTTTTTTAAATGAAAACCTTATATATATATATATATATATATATATATATATATATATATATATATATATATATATATATATATATATATATATATATATATATATATATATATATATATATTGTAAGGGCGGCGCTTTTAAATATTTTGTATTAGTGGTGTTATGGTTGGCTCTCTGTTGTTCATTATGTTTATAAAATACAAATAATAGTCACTTTTTCCTTAATAAAAACGACCAAAATTTCTGTTTATTCTTCTTCAATCTAAAAGCTTTTTTTGATTTCCATTTAATTCTTTACTTCTTCTGATTTTCAAAATTTTCTCTTTTGTTTACTTATAAAACTTCTCTTTTGTTCACTTATAAAACTTCTTGTTTATCCAAATATTTTCTATCACAAAAATCTCTCATTCTTTAAAATTCTTCTTTAAAGCTTTCTTAAAAACTCTTTTTTATTTCTCTTTATAACTCTATCTTCCTCTCTTTCTGCCCTTCTCCTTCTTCTCAAAAATCTATTTTCTTTTGAGCTTTTATATTTTTTGGTTCTATTCGCTTTATAATTTACTTACATGACAGGTTGATGAACCACCTTGTGTACGTCTTTTCTCTATCTTTGTTTTTAATTTTTGTTCTTTTTGCTTTATCATTTAATTATATGGCAGGTTAATGAGTCATCGCGTGTAAGTCTATTCCGATATATATATATATATATATATATATATATATATATACAAAATGCATAATAAAAATAGACATGCATAAATAATAATATTCACAACATAATTAATTTAAATTAACTTTAAAATAACTTTTATGTTTTTATTACTATAAGTTAAACCAACTTTGTTGGCATCAAAATTTAAATTAAACAAAACAAGAGGCAGCGTTTATACAGTTTATAATAAAACATGTACTTCGGCAAAAAGACTACCGAGTCATCTTGTCCCATACATCTTGCCCAAAGGCTACACAATCTTCAAAATGATTCAGAACTATACATAAAAAAAGTTATCATAGCTTAATATTACTTGTATGGCTTCCAAATTGAACAAACTGAATGAGATATTCTTGCTGACCTTTAGCTGATGATGCAATGATGAAGTCAAATGCAAGTGAATAAATTTTTTTTTTTAACATCGGAAAAACCTTATTGATACTTATCTTTCATCCTGAAACTAATATTTATAAAGAAAGCATAAATAAATTTAGTCAATATAATCTACATTGCTCTTATTTGACCCCATGTTCCTCTATATTGCTCTAATTTTAATATTTCTTAGTCCATGGCTTCTTCTAACTAGATTTTAATATAGAGCTGATGCCATCTCTCGTAGTGAATGGAATATATTTTTGAAAAGATTATGACTTTTTGAAGCAAAATATATTGAATAATTTTCAAATTAATTAAAATCTTTGATGTCAGTAGAAATTATTATTGCTCTAATTCATGTAAGACACCCCTTATGTTTGAACCACCTTATGATTGAAATAACTTTTACAGAAAACCTATATCTTATCTAACCGGACCAGGCCCGGATTAAGGTCTACAGTGCCCATAGGCTGTAAAAAATTTGGTGCCCCCTATTAAAATTTTTTTTTTACATATTTCTCTACTCGATACTTGAATAAATAATAAAACTTTATTTTAGGTTTATTAGCCACATCAATATGTACATGTATATAATACCTATGTGAAAACAAATAAAAACATAAAATTAAAATTAAGCAAAATATATTTTAGATATATAAAAATATAAAATAATCATATTACAAAATGTAACAAACCATTATTTTATACTTTTCTTTTTCTTGCTTTTTGATGGGCAAATGTGTTAATAGTATCATTAAAATCTAATTTTTCAACCAATTCTGCTTCAATGCTAAATATTGCTAATGCATTCAGTCTTTCCTCCTTCATGGTTGACCTCAAGTAGGATTTTACTCTTTTAAGTACAGAAAAAGCTCTTTCGCCTGAGCAGTTTGAAACTGCTGTACTAAGGTACATACGCATAACTACTTCTAAATTTGGAAACATACACTCTAATTCTTTGGTCTTGATGTACTTATACATAGAGAGAACAGATTTTACATTTTTATCCGTGGAAATTAATTTTGAAAAAAGAATACACTCATCTATAAGTAAGCTTGAGTTTTCAACATCATCAATAAAATATTTTGCCAAAGTTTCACATGTGTTCCTTATAACAATAGAACTCGGTGTTTTATACAATGTGGGTATACACCCATAAATATCTGATATTTTTTCATAAGCTTGTCTTCTTGAACTAAGTTGACATTTAAGAGTATCAATGATCACATAATATACATTTCTAACAAAATCTATTTTCCCTGTGATTTCTGTGAGAGGTTGAGATCTTGATTCATCAGCCATAGCCTAAAAAAAAAAATAGTTTTTAATGTTGTTAATGTTTATGACTTTTTTCAAATTATTTTATGTGTATTTTAAAATTAATAAGTTAAACATACCTTTCTCTTTTTTTTTCTCTTGGAATCTTTGGCATACTCCGAACAATCAGTAATTTCTACAGCCTTATTTTCAAAAACATCAAAATCATCTCTGATCTGTACCAAGTAATTTTCAAGGCCATTATATAGGTCTAATACTGTATGAAGATCAATGTCAGTTGATTGTAATTTTTTATTTGTAGCATTAAAACTAAAATCATATTAAACTTTATATTAATTTATTTATCTATTAAGCTGACCCTAATAAAATAAAATAAATGAAAGCATAATTTATTATTTAAAAATAATTAATTTATAGAGTGAAAAATACCTGTTTAATATTGAATTCCATATGCATATCATTAAACCAGTTTCTAAAGTTTTTAATCTTGCAAGCAACCCATTAGCTTCTACTTTATATACAGCTTTTTCTTTCTGATTATCAACTATACTATGCAAAGCTTCAATTATAAATGCATAAGAATTAAATAAAGCATGGCAAGCATCAAAACGAGCACTCCAGCGAGTTACTGATAAATTTTTTACACAAAGATTTTTCTTCAAATATGTTTTTAAAATGTCCCAACGTGCAGTAGAACTAGAAAAAAAATTGTATAGTTCCTGGAGAAGCGTAAAAAATGAAGTAGCAGAATTACAACTTTCTGCTGCACACGTTCCGACCAAGTTAAGAGAATGTGCAGAACATGGTACATACTCTGCAAATGAATTAAAACTTTTAATTCTTGACTGCAATCCAGAATACTGACCTGACATATTTCTCGCATTGTCGTAGCTCTGGCCACGACAATTTTCAATTGGTATATTGTGTGAATTAAGAAAATCCATTACAACATTGCTCATTTCTTCAGATTTATGACCACTGTTTGGAATGAATATTAAAAATCTTTCTGCAGGTACACCACTAGGTAAAACATATCTTAATGCAATAACAAGTTGATCGACGTTTGCTATATCAGGTGTAGAATCAACAATTAAAGAATAATACTTGGCTGCTTTTAATTCTTTTAATATAATTTTAATTATATCATTCTTCATCAAAAGTAAAAGTTCTTCATAGATTGTGGATGATAAATAAGACGGAGTTCCTTTCCCTCTATTCCCATATTTTTCTATATGTTGAGCAATAAAAGGGTCAAATTTAGCAAGTAACTCTAACGTTCCAAAAAAGTTCCCATTGTTAATTTTGTTAAATTGTTCATTATCACCTCTGAATGATAAACCTTTTGCACCGAGAAATTTAATTACTTCAACAATTCGATGAAGAACAGCTTTCCAGTAATTCATTTCATCAGTCACTTGTGTTGCCAATTGAGTGTCAATTCTACCTACATCACTTTGTAATGTAATAAAACTTAATGTATTATTTTTATGTGCCAAAGAATTTTCGTGCCTGGAAATAAGTAAATGTCCATTTTTTCAATCATTAAATCCAGCATCTTCCAGTTGAGTACTGCATCCAAATAATTTGCATGGAGCACAAAATAATACAAATTTTGAAATTGAATAAACAAGCCATTTCCGTGAAACATTTTCTACGTTTTTTCGATTTTTCGTAAAGATTGATTTACTACAATAACGATCATAATCAGAATAAGATCGTTTTGATGAGGTAAAATCTGCATCAATGTTCTGATCATATCCAAATTTTGCAATATAATTACGACATATATTACTATTTGTCCAATCTGCTGGATCTTTAAAATTATTTGTATTATTCTGCGTAAGAGGATTAGGAATGACATTTAGCTCAGATTTTTCTGATTCCTCATTTACATCAACAACTGATTGATCTGAAGAAGACGCAGTACATTGAATAGAAGTAGAAGTAGTAGAACAATTATTAGTAATAGTTATATCATTTGAAGATTCTAGTTTATTATCTTCAACACAACTAGGGGTAATGTTATTTATTTGTTTGAAAAAATTATTTAACCTAGGTATTTTACTAAGTAAAATCACTTCTTTTTCTTTTTTAAAAATTACACGCTTTCTCGCTTGGGCTCCACTAATATGTCGTTTCTGATCCATTTTTACATAAATATCGAACACTAAACTATATATAAAACGCACTACTCGCACTAAAGTAAAACCTTTATAATTTAAATTTACAAGTTACAATAGTGTTAACAAAACATACGTACGATCAAACGGAGGAATTTTCGATGCACGTGACGCGTGTATACGAAATACTAATACTATTTAATATTTTATAAAATCATTTAAAATATTTTAAATAAAAAAAAATATTTTAAAAAAATTTTAAAAGATGGTCATAAATTGGGTAAAATAGTATAAATACTATTTTACCCAATTTATGAACATCGGCGGCGAGCTACGACAAATATAAATAAGTAAACGCACTGGCATTGTCTGCCGTCTGCGGCTCCACATACGTTATCGGTGTGCGACCGGTTCTACGGAAAAATAACAATCTAAAAATAAAACGAGGTTTAGAAGACCGCACGACAAAACGCATTGATTATTACTATTTCAAATTTCCGATATTATTTAAATAAAAATAACATCAGGATAGTATTGTGCTTATTGTCAATAATTATTTTACAGATTGTACAATTTTTCTAGTTTAAAAAAAAAAAAAAAAGGATAGTATGTAGTGCCCGTGCCCCTAAATCCGTGGTTGTGTAGGCTGAAGCCTACACTGCTTACGCCTTAATCCGGGCCTGAACCGGACGCTACTTTCTAAAGGTTTTTGTTTATCATTATCACAACTGTATTATATTTCGAAGATATATTAAAATAAGATATGAACAAGAAATTGGAAATTTGATCTAAAGTATCTCACAAAAAAAAGAAGTTGAGAAGCAAACTTGGCGTTTGCCTTCGAGTCATAAATACTTCAGATTAATTTGATGAAACTAAAAATTCATCTGATATGGTGTCAGTTGAAAATATAGATTTCGAACAATTGTATTTTAATGTCAGTTAAATTAATGAAGATCAAGAATTCAATATAGATGTAGATCAAAACAAACAATAATAAAGATGTGATGGATAATATAAGTGATGAAGTTATTAACGTTGCTTCCGTTACTGACAATTTTTAACGCTTTTTGCCGTGTAGAATATAATTTTGCAGGCACGGTTAGCGTGGATCACGATAATCCCATCCTAACTGACCCACTTATATGGAGTGATAGCGTACACATCAAGGTACGCTCTGATGCAAATTTTGAAATCATTTTATTTTGTCCGCGGAAATTAACTTCATTTGAATCTTCGAATTGAGTGAAATTTTGACTTCATAGTGCTCCAATAAAAACACCGATAGAATGAGAACCACTCTATGTAATTTGATAAATTCGGTGCAAATGTTGCTTATAGCCACACTAAACTTTGGATAAAATTTCAGTTGGATTGGTTCATGGGTTACGGATTTATGGCACTTTTAGTTTAAATTTTGTTACTTTTTTGCTACTTATACCTCAAAACATTACCGATTACTGTGATATTTGGTCACTATTTACAAAACTATGGTTACATGAGTGTTCTACTATGTAATACCAACAATTTTTATTATAATTGTTTAATTGCTACATGTACCGTTTTCATTTTATTGACCGAAATATTTGTTTGCTAAAAAGCGTGGTTTGAATTGGCTAATACATAGCGTAAAAGTCTCGGCATTTCCTAAGGTATAAGCTACTGCCAAAGTGCAAATAAACCCTAAAAAAAAGTGCAAAACCTGGTCGTCTGTTAACATATTTTTATTGACTCTTGAAACCTTCTTAAATAGATTTACTTTCAAAATTAAGTGATAAAATAACTATTAAAACCCTTTTTTTTACATTATATTACCATTAAATAGCATCTGATAATGTTTTTTGATTTTCTCCACAAAAAATTTATTAATAAATAGCTCAATATACTCTTTAGTACAAATACTCTACAATACTATTTGAAATGTAATATCAAAATTAACAACTTTTAAATTAACAGCATTTAAGGATTAAGTTGGTTAAAATGTTGTAGAAGACGGTGTGAATTTTAGGTGTTACGCTTGCAACAGTTATCATTAAGTAGCACCTTTTAAAAATTTCAATTCTTTCAGCAAGGTCCGGCTGTAGGATGAATTCAAAGCAAGCTTTGGCAATTAAATTGAAACTTTTAAATGCTTCAATTATGTGAAAGATATTGGGAGCAAAGTTTGTATCAGCAAGGTGCTGCAGCACATCCGCATTTTTAAGAAGCTTTCTGCATTCGTTTCAGTCGAACTGGCCCCCAAGATATGTGCTAAGTTGAATGCGGAGGGAAGCTGGCCACTTAACAGCTTCTATTCAAGCAGCTTTAATGATCTTAAAAAGATGACTGACAACTGCTAAAAGGAGATACAATTCCATCGTTGGGATGATTTCCAAAATCAGAAGATTGTCAGGCCCGCTGATGATTGGCTTTCGAATGACATTGCCGAACAGCTTTGCATTATCAACAACCCCACAAGATTGCTTAAAAGACTCGAGGCTAGATTGGATTAAGCTCAGTGTTCGCAAGTTTCCAGATTCAGTAAAACACTTGGATTTGAAGTCACACCATGTGCAAGGGTGCATACTTAAATGGGTTTGAAGACCACAAATTGAATTTACAACTTTCATATCCCAAGCCTAAATTAGTTTAAGTTCAATATTGAAAAAATCTGGTCATTAATTAATTTGCATTAATTAGTGACCAGATTTGTTCAATATTGAAGTGAGTTTCTGGCAAATCTTCTGATACCGCAACAAGAATTTGTCTCTTGACTCCAGTGTCTTTACCAGTTCTTTGAGTGAGAGATTGTTTTTGTGGCGGTGAGCTGATTTCATCCCTGAATGCAGTATTCACAATGCTTAGACAAAACTTGAAAAAACCTTTGCCACCATCAATTCCAAGCTAAACAAAATAGCCACCAGAAATTTTGCGAGATTGAAGAACACGATTCCCAAGACTTGATAAATCATTGCAATGAGCAACAACCCGAACTGTACCAGAATCTCCTTTTCGGTCGGTGATTTTTAAGTCACTGCAGGTAAAGAAATCACTTAAGTGTTGACCTGCTCTTCGGAAATTCTTTTAAAAACTTGGCTCTTCCATCTTGCTGCTAGATGTTTGGTTTATAGCTTTAATGATAGTTCTTTTCAATTAAAATGACATCTTAAAAATGTTCTTTTGGTGTCAGTAGTTTTGCAATCACGTTGAAAAATTTCCTCTAAAAACCTTACACTGGTAGTAAAGTTTGATGGAAAAGAAGCTAGCAACCATGTTTCTCAACAAAACGTGTTTCAATAAAATTCATTCTTATTAAACGTTTGACGTATGAACAATTCAAGCAATACGAGGTATAAGATTAAGAGTAAGATTAAACAAAGTATATGAAGTTAGAAATGAGGAGCACGAGTTACAGTCTAAGCATACACACGGGAGGGCATACAGGGGATGGGAGGTTTACAGTCAATTACGTCGAGAAAAAGAACCATTAAAGAAAGAGGAAGAGTTATAAACAATATTACGTTTAATTTGATAAACTTTTATTGATAATGATATTAAGGGAAAAGATTTATTAGAATTAAAAGAAGTTTTTATTAGAATTAAAAGAAGAAATATAGCGTGCTAGGAAAAAATATGTGCATAGTATAATTGCCTCAGAGTGCTACCATTACACTGAGCCAGGAGGCCTCCTCACACCCTTATACACCTAAGCCTTCTAAGCTCCAAACCTTTAACACTCTTAACTCTAGTATTGATAATTAAACAAAGCAATAAATTGCTCAAATTAAATATTAAACGCAAAAAAACTTGAGAAGACTCCTTACGGCCATTCTGTTAACAGGAATCTATGCAGATGAAGTATGCTGCTATAGATTTTTAAAAACTCGGAAGTCCATTTGACCAAAATTCGTGAAGTTTTGTTAACACAACAATGTTGAAAGTTATAATATAACTTTCAACATCAAGTTGAAATCATGGCCAAAAAATCATGGCCAAGTGCTTACCATGCTAAAAATTACAACACGAGCCCACAGGCTTGAAAAAGCACCATTCTTTTTTTTT
>QPEY01000023.1:80910-98123 GCA_014706445.1 Hydra viridissima | reverse complement strand
GACTAATCACTTACTCCACCTATATAAAGTAGTCTTTTGTTTTAGGTTTCATTTGTCTGTTTTACACATTTTTCATAGATAAGAGTTTTTTTAGGTTGAAATAACCCAACCCTAACCCGATTATTAAGACAACAATAAATATTTTACAGTGTTACACTGAGCATCTATCAAATTTTTTTCCCTGTTCAAAATAAATGTTCTACTTGCTTTTACTATATCCATGCAGTTATTACATTGTTATATATTAATTTACATATGAGAAGCGGTTACTTTTTTTATATTATGTAAATAATAGAAAACATCAGATTTATCAAATCTCTTTTTCTTAATTCAACTCAAGGTTAATTGATTATCAGATTGAAATTTAGTATGCGCTTGTAAAGTCTAAATTTTCCCTTGTCGGACACATTAGGAACTAGGGTGATATTTTTGTGGTTTTACTGATTTATCATAGCACTAGGTAGATTATCAAAAAAGCTGGCACCTTTGGTGAATTCCAAGTAGAGCTGCTTTGGTGAATTCCGAATATAGCACTTATTGACATTTTGTCATCAAAGCTTTTAATCATTTATCATAAGTTTTATCAATTTCAAAAGTTCAATCAAGTTAACTTGAAGGTAGTGATGATGGAAATAAAAACACTTACTTGTTTTACCCCCTCCCTCCTCCTTCCCTTCCCCCTCCCTCCCTCCCTCCTTCCCTCCCTCCCTCCCTCCTCCCCCCCTCCTTCTCCCTCCTCCTCCCTCCTCCCTCCCTCCTCCTCCCTCCTTCTCCCTCCTCCCTACTCCCCTTAGAAGAATCAGATGTTCTCAAATTACACAAGTATATCCAAGTAATACTTAAAGTTACCACTATTTGAATTCTTTAAAGTCATCAAATCTCCACTTTCAGTTGTTGCTTTTCTTGCATTCTGAAGAATAAAGTTGATAAAAAAGTTGATAAAAAAGTTGATTGAAGTATGTTGTCACTCTCTCTGTTAAAATTTGTTGGGGAAAGCATAAGTTTACAGTTTGCTTTAAACATTTACTTGTAGAGTTACATTTTATTAACAATTGTAATGGTTTTGAGATTTTTTTAATAAGATCTGATTGTTTTGTTTTTTTTGCTTTTTTTTTTTTTAATTCACTTATTGCAAGAAATTAGCCTAGCTTACTATCAAGTAGGACAGCCCTAAACAAAGTTATCAGGCTCTTTATATTAACTATCAGCAATTAGCTTTATATTTGTCTCTCAACTTGAACAAGAGCTTTTAACTTATTTCCTGCATCTTTGAAATATACTTACAATTGTCATATTATGTCTGGTCCTCAAAGATGTTATAAATTATTGTAATTTCTGCAGCAGGTTCTTGCACTTTTTCTCAAGTTTTAGAAAAGTTCAGCACCTTTTGTGATTGAAGGCATTTTAAGATCACACCATGTTATAAAGAAAATGCAAACATTATTAAAAAGTCATTAATATAACCACCGAAGAGAAAGATGCATTAGCTCTTTCTCATTTATTTTGTTTACATGCTTTATATCATACCACTCTTTTCATATATAAAGTCTTGGCATACCGAATATAACAATTATTTATTAGAGGTGACCTGAACTTTTTAGAAAAAAAGACAAAATGTGGAAATAACTGGATCTGCTTCAGCCAAAGTAGATGAAATTATGAGTAAAGTTTCTAAAGGGATCACTATGTTTCCCTGAACATGTAAAATTTATCTAGAAAAACTTGCAGTTCAATCTTATTCTCCAAACATTTCTTCAACTCTCCATATTCACAAAGAAAGATTATAAAGTGTCTGCACTTTCTTACTGTTGTAGGATAGTTTTCTTTTTCTGCTCTCTTTCCTTGCTCTCAAAACCTTGAGAATTGAATAATTTTGTGCAAATCTTGTATTTCAGGATTTATAGTGGACTCTGATGAAACACTTTAAGATGTTTTGAATGAATATTTAAATGATGAATTTTCTATACAAGAAATCATCTAATTGTAATCCAAAGAATATGTTAGTATACGCAAAAAAGTATTGTAACGTTCTTTAAAAAATTATATTTATAATGCAAACTGGTAGTTCATAATTATCTTTGTCAGAAATATTCTTCTTTTATCTAATCTCATTGAATTGCAACAATTTTATGAATCAATTTTTAATAACGAAATAACCTGAAGACCATCTCTAAAGTTTTGTCTGGTTTTTCTCAATTCTTAACAAAAAATTTTCACTTATATTTAAAACTCTGTGCGAATTTTAAAAAATGTGTCACAAAATAAAATATTCAAAACTGAGCAAATCTAAGCGCAGTTTTTAGAATCTGCATATGATCTTATAAAGCAAGATGTGCATAATAGATTTTTTTAAACATTTTTTAGTATTGCTGTTTATGATCTTGGAGGTGGAACGTTTGATGTTTCTCTTTTGGAAATTCATAAAGGTGTTTTTGAAGTCAAGTCCACTAATGGGGACACTTACTTAGGTGGTGAAGACTTTGATATGGCTCTATTGGAATATCTTATTAAAGAATTTCAGAGAGATGTAAGATTTACTCCCGTAATAACTGTCTGTGACTGAGTTTTTGTGTATTACTAACATTTTTGTTATTTACTAACATTTTTGTTATTTACTTATGCTTATTAAAATTTGATAAACATCTTAAATTCATAAAAAGATGCTTATTATACATTAATTTGAGCTTCTTTATTTTGATGGTTCTAATTGATGTTGCTAATATTTTAAGACTGGTATTGATATTAAAAAAGATAACATGGCACTTCAACGTCTACGTGAGGCTGCTGAAAAAGCAAAGTGTGAATTATCCTCATCTCAGCAAACAGATATAAATCTTCCTTATTTAACCATGGATGCTACTGGTCCTAAACACATGAATCTTAAACTGACACGTGCAAAACTGGAACAACTTGTTAATCATTTAATTCAAAAAACAGTTGAGCCATGTAAGAAAGCTATTAAAGATGCTGGTGTCAGTAGAGGAGAAATTGGGGAAGTTCTTTTAGTTGGAGGAATGTCAAGAATGCCTAAGGTATTAGTTTTTAAGAATACTAATTCGCATTCAAACAATCTTTTTATTTACACTATATTCCTTCTACTGTATTAAGTTACTTCTTTTTTGACTTGTGAGCCACCTGTAAATGCAAATTTTGAAATAAGTTTGGCAATCAAAAACAATGCTTTTGTAAATATTTTTTTGTAAATAATTTGTAATTTTTTTGAAATTTTTTCATTTGTGAATATTACTAAATTTAAAAATTTATTGAAAATTAAAACTGGACACATCAAAGAAACTTCTCAACATCCTAAAGAAAGTTTCACCTTTTCCAATTAAAACCCCCCACAATCTCAATGGCCTATTTGATCCATTACTCTTCAAATCTAACTGCAGAGTATTTTTTAATCTTAAAGATCTGCCCTCCTGAGAACAATGCTTAAATATGGGGTACCAGTGCATACCTCTTAGAGAACCAAAAAGTAACTAAATGACAACAACGATTGGTCCTAGGAAATATAGCCTCCCAGCTCACCAATCCCTCTATTATTCCTTGCATTTTTCAACCGATAATTTTTGTCCTAAAAATCATTGCTTTTATGTTAATGATATATAAGAGTTGTTCTACCTCTTTCTACTGAAAACCATACTTAAATGTTATGTAATTCTTTGAATAAAAGCAAATTCAATTTTTTTTAAAAAAATTGACTTAAAGAATAAAAAATAATCTTTTAACCCAAGAAAATGTTTATGTGTAAAGAATTGGTTGTATTTCTTTTATATTTTAACTTTACTAGCTTGTCTATCTAGTTCTGTTAGGAATTACTCAAAATTTTGTATCAATTTTGCTGAACAGAATTACAATCTGAAAACTGAATTGATTTTTGCAAATGGTAACTTTGTTTCTTTATTTTAATTGCTTTTTTTTTTATGCTTTTTCCTAAGGTGCAATCTTTAGTTGAAGAGATATTTGGACGTAAGCCAAGTAAAGCTGTCAATCCTGATGAAGCAGTTGCTATCGGTGCAGCTATTCAAGGCGGTGTTTTAGCTGGTGAAGTAAAAGATATCCTTCTTCTTGATGTAACTCCACTTTCGTTAGGTATAGAAACTTTAGGTGGAGTCATGACCAAACTAATAAACAGAAACACTACCATTCCTACAAAAAAAAGTCAGGTTTTCTCAACTGCTGCAGATGGACAGACACAAGTTGAAATTAAGTGTTACCAAGGAGAGCGAGAAATGGCAGCAAATAATAAATTACTCGGACAATTTTCATTAGTTGGAATTCCACCAGCACCAAGAGGTGTTCCTCAAATAGAAGTTACATTTGATATAGATGCTAACGGTATTGTAA
Organism: Hydra viridissima; assembly: GCA_014706445.1. Lineage (NCBI taxonomy): Eukaryota > Metazoa > Cnidaria > Hydrozoa > Anthoathecata > Hydridae > Hydra > Hydra viridissima. The sequence goes on along the minus strand of QPEY01000023.1, from coordinate 93,773 downwards.
ATGTCTCTGCTCGTGACAAGGGAACTGGTAAAGAACAGCAAAGTGAGTCTCATGTAAAAAAGAAAATAATTTCAAATCCTTTTCTATGTGACTATTTTTGATTATATATTTGATAATATTGAATTTTTCAGTCGTTATTCAATCAAGTGGAGGCTTAAGCAAAGAAGATATTGAGAAAATGGTACGTCAAGCTGAACAGTTTGCTGAAGAAGATAAAAAGAAAAAAGAAATAGTTGAGACAGCAAACCAAGCAGAAAGTGTTATTCATGATACTGAATCTAAGATGGAAGAATATAAAGATCAATTACCAAAAGATGAGGTATGTCACATTGAGTTGTTAGTTAAGCTAGCTCTTTTTCGCTTCCTACTTAACAGTTCTTCCTAAAAACTGTTTATGCATAACCATATGAATATTTTTAGAATAATTTTTTTCCTTTAAAGTACGAAGAACTAAAGACTGAAATTGCAAATGTGAGAAAAGTTTTAGAAAAAAAAGACGAAATTAAATCTGCAGATGAACTCAGAGAGTCATTCCAAAAATTGCAGCAAAAATCACTTAAACTTTTTGAGATGGTCTATAAAAAGGTAGGTGACAGTTATAACGAAATATAGAATTAATATCAATAAGTTCTTTTTTAATTTTATTTCTTTAACATTGTTATTTTTTATTTAGATGGCATCTGACAGAGAAAGTAGTTCCTCGTCTTCTAGTGAAAGCGGAAATAAACAAAGCTAAACTTTGAAGCGGTTGTTTCACGCTTCATAACTTTGCTATTTAAATCTCGACGGCAATCCTTGAAAAATAGGGATTGTTTTTATCTGCAGAAGCATAAGCAATTGAAATGAAATGAAACTCTCTTGGTCTTTGTAATGACGACGAAACGAATTTTAAAGTATATTAATTTTTGTTGTGAAGCTGAAACTTCGTCACCTTTTTGTGTGATTTTGCAGGAAAATTAATATTTAAATAATTCTTTTTTCAATTCGTGACTCATTGATGAAGTCTCGATAATGACTTGTTTTTAAAGTATTTTTAGTTTTAGAACCAAATACGTTATATTTCGGAAATACTGCAGACAGCTACCACCTTAGTTATTTCGGGTATTACCCGAATTAAAATATAATTTAAGTAATCACCCGATTGATTATAATATCCGATATTTGCCCGAAATAGAAATACCTGAAATAGTTCAACTAAATTTTTTTATTACATTACAAATGACAAAAAAAAGTGAAATATGAATATTTGGACTAAAGGAGTTCAATGAGCAAAATTAAAAGTAGCCTGTCCATTTTAAACCTGAAATTTCATTCAGTAATTTACTGTTCTCTCTCATGAACCACTAGCTGCTCCATTTTGCTAACGCTTAAATTTGTTCTCCTTACAGTGTAAATGTTCCCTGCTCTTGAAAGCACTCTTTCAGATGGGGCTGGGATAGCCAGAGTTTGACTAGCAAGCCTTGCAAGCATAGAGTAATTGCCTGCATTGACTTTCTAAAAATTCAAATTATACACTTTTTTTAGCTGGTCCATCCCTAAGGTACTTGTATACCTCCTTTATTATTTTGCATCTGACGTCCCTCCTTTATATATGTTGCTCCATATCTTTGCGTGTGATGATTGTCCCACAAAGTAGCCATCAAACTATCGACATCTGAAAAGTCCGTATCATCTATGTTTTGGGATGAGATTTCAGATGTTGTAGATTGCAGTGTGAGGTCTCTGTCAACAAGGTCCTTCAGTGTGTTCTTAAGATTTTTCCTTGGAAGATCAAAATGGTCCAGTCTTTCTGTCATTGCTCCTATTGCTTGGAGATCCAAGAAGAGGGCCACAGTATACTCCATCTGTACAGTTTCACAATATGGGAATCTATCAAAAGCAACCTGACTGGTGGGTAGTTCCGTATTTCGGGTAGTTCCAATGATCGAGTAAATAAATAGGGAAGCGTATTAAAACATGTTACCCGATTTAACTACTCGAACAGTGTATAAACAGAAGGTCTCAACGTAAAAAAAAAATTAATATGAATAAAATAAGAACATAGTATAAAATAAGAAGGCCTCAAACCGGCCTTAAAATAGGAATGAATAAAGTATAAAAAAAAGATTAAAATAAAACTTATATATACATAATTTCATAGAAAAGGCCTTCAAATGGTCATAACTAGATTAATAAAGAGGAGATCTTAAAATAGATAAATAAAAAAATAAAACTATTTTACATACTTTAAAGAAAGTTTATGGAAAATGCATGAGATATCCGATTTTATTAGCTGACTAGCGAGTAGTTCTGAAATACAGATAGTTCCAATTATTGGGTAACAAAAGCAGGTAGCGTATTAAATGAAATATAAATAAAATTTTTTTACTTCTATATTTAGGAGGTAATTGTACAAAGTTAAAGAAAAAAGCTGTTGAGAATTGAGTATTAATTACACCTACTCCATGTAAGTATTAATTTTTAGTTAATTACATGGAGTAGGTGGAATTAATAATTGCATGGAGTATAAGTTTCTCCCACTCCATGTACTTATTAATTTTTAATTAATCAAAAATTAATACTTACATAGAGTAGGTGTAACTATAAAATAGAAATAAAAGTGATATTATCTCTAGGGGTGTACCATATGCGACCGCAAACTTCATAATAAGTTTGATGGTTTCAAAATAAATGTTCCTTTGTTACTTTTATGCATATGGTTTGTTAGTGTTAATGCAAAAATCTTCAAATTAAAATATAAATGCAAAAAATAGCTAAAAAGTTGAGCAGTAAAAATAAACCCATTGTTGACCTTGCCATGAATGGCACCACCCCCTAAGACATTGCCAAGATGCTAAGTAAGCTTTGGAGTACTGCCTACACTTTAAGTAAACGTCTTTAAATGACTGGTTGTGGTAAGAGGAAACCTGGTATGGTTGGAAGAAGTCAGTTCGAAATTCTCAGTTAATCAAGACTGTCTAGGGTTGATTTTCTTTTAATTTAGTACGGTCAATTAGGAAAATGACTAAATAGTTATCTGTCAGTGAGCACACCATCGGATTTGTGGTCAGGAAAGATCTGGTTTCCACAAGTTCTAAAGAAAAAATGTTTGAAATATCAAAGAAACTTTTGAGCCTCCTGAAGAAGAGACCAAAGGCTCCTCTTCTCAAATGAGAAATTGTTTACTACTGATTCTTTATCAAACAGTGGAACCAATAGTTTTTTAATAGTCATTAACCAGTCCAGGCTGTCTTAGAGAATGTAAAGTACACATTTAAGACCAAACGTCCAGCTTTAGTTATTGTATTTGGCCGATTTCTAATAAAGATCTCAAATGCCTTCAGTCTTCATCAAACCTGGTCAGAAAGTCAACACCAAATCAAATCCTGAATAACCATGTCAAACCCTGGATTGATGTCCACTACTCTCCAGATTACAATATTTTGTTCCAGCAAGATGGAGCACATTCACATACATCCCTGAAGACCCAGAGGTGGATCTAGAAGAACCTAAAAAAATAATGGCCTGAAGAGTTATGGTCCCCTGGATTTCCAGAAATGTCTCCTCTTGATTATTCATTCTGGGCGTATGTGGAGTCAAGGGGTTGTTAACTATCTGAAGACTACTATCAAGAAGGAGTGGAACAAGATCCTATAGGTCTTTATCTAGACCAACTGTTCGAGGTTCAGGAGTCAAAGGGAAGCTGTGACTGATGCTGAGGGAGGATGTATTATGTAAAATTTAATTCTAAACACTTTTTATTCTACATTAATTTTTGTCAAAAAACGATTTTTTTTACGAAGCTTGCGGTCGCATATTGCAAATATTGACAGAAATTTAAGATGGTAAATGACACCAAGGTTATATCTGGAGTCCTAATAATTTTGTGTTTATCAATTAAACAGTGCATAATCTGAATTTATTTTTATAGCAATTTCATTAAATTTTTACAAACCCAGGCCTGTTGGAGAAGAGCAATCGCTGCTTATTTAAGCTCCTCTGTTTATTAAAAAGTTTTGATGTACTTGAGAGTTATTAGTGTTGTGAAAGCATTTCCTGCATTCTATAAAACTATTAGTAAAAATAATTTCTTTCTGCATGAGCTAAACTTGACTTTTTAAAATTGAATAACGCGTTGCTTTCAAATTTATTTAATTTTTGTTGTGTAGGCTCAGTGACAAAACTTTTGTTTCTATCCAATTCATAACATATCATACCGAATATCAGTTTGAAAACAAGAAAATAAAAATACTATAGTAAAAAGAAAATTGCGAAAGGCATAGGGCCTTTTGCAGAGTTTTTCGGGCTGCAACCCTATTTGCCCCTCTTTAGAAGACAAATTCCACAAAGAGGAGTATTACCAATATAACTCTAACTATGGTATTGAAAATTCTAAGTATTACGATATTTGTTTCGCATGACGTTTTGCAAAGGTTTTTAGATTATCCAAATTTTGATAACGGTAATTACAAAAAACCTTATTGTCGCTAATTTTACAGCCTTATCTCAAGCTTTGAATTATTGAATGATCAAGTTTTGATTTCGCATAAATTATATGACGTCAATTAATTAATAAGAGAAATATTGTGTTATTCCGAAGATCAGGTTTTCTTATCGGGTTTTGTCAGTGTTATTTGGTCAAAATTGAGGATTATCATTAGTTACTCTCCACTATGAATGAAGAAATAATTTCAGATTTAAAAATTAAAATGACAGGTAAAAAAGCAAGAAGATATTCAGAGCCAGATGGTACTAGACGAGTTGTTCGGCAACCTGAAGAAATTTTAAGAGACGTTAGAGGTTTAAAACTTCGTCAACGAGTTTCTTTGGTTCTTGGTGACGAACTATTCAAAGAAGAACTGGAAGATTCTATTAGAAGAACTTCTGCTAATGGAATGCCACGTTTTAATAACATTCGTAATTATCAAGATATTTTGCTTCCTGTAATTCAACCAAGTTTAGCATCTGTTGGGAGAGGATATGGAAATGCCTCACCAGTTGTGTTGCCTATAAATGATATTAGAGGAGAAAATACTATGAAGTATAGTAAATCAAATAAGTCTCTCAGATGCAAACTTGCTGCAGTTTATCGTCTGATAGACATGTTTGGCTGGTCAGAGGCTATATACAACCATGTTTCGGTGTGTATATTATTTGTTTTTGCTTTATAAAAGTATGTATGTATGTATGTATGTATGTATGTATGTATGTATGTATGTATGTATGTATGTATGTATGTATGTATGTGTTTATTTATCTGTTTCTAATGTGTTTTTCACCTCTGTGTGTAATAAGTTTATAATTCAATAATTAGTAATTGGTCTAAATGGTACATTAAAGTAAGGCAGATGTTATACTATTTATGCATATTTACATAACATGATGAAAAATATTATGTTACAATTAACTTTAAATATTTGATATATTATATTTTTTGCCATAATGTTGTATTTTAATTTTCAGGTGCGTGATAAAAATGAATTTTTACTGAATCCATTTGGATTAATGTTTAATGAAGTTACTGCATCTTCATTAGTTACTTGTGATTTGAATGGTGATATTATAGAGAGTGGAAGTACAGGACTGTGTAAGGGATTCAATACTATGCCAAATTAATCTATGCCAAAATAATAAAAGCCGAAAAAAAAAAAAAAAATAGAGATTTGAAATTAAGATTTTGTATACATCTATGTATTTTTATATGTATGTACATATGTATAGAAAATTCTAATAACTTTACTTTCTTATTTATTGTCTTTAATCATTGGTTTATAGACATAAATAAAGCTGGATTCATCCTTCATTCTGCAATTCATGAGGCGAGACCAGATATAATGTGTGTTATACACATTCATACTGCAGATGTTGTTGCTGTGAGTTTTTATTTTATAACCCTATCAAGTTGAAATAAAAAACAAATTTTATACTGTAAAAAAATTCTTTTGAAATTCAAAAATATAAGTGTTAGTTAATTACTATTTAAGGTTATATTGCTAATTATTGTTGCTTCTCACAAATGTTCCTTATTAGGATGCTTTAAGATATCAAAGTTATTCTTTTATTCTTGTGTATGATGTTGTTGTTAATAAGTGTTGATTAACATGAAAATAAATTTCCAATAATGAATGTAAATTTAGTTAAAAAAAAGTTATTTTTTAGATTTGCTTTTTTTTTTTTTTTTTTACCATTATTATTCAGTAATTGGTTTAAATATCTAAATTTGTTAATAAAAATTTTTTTTTATTTTTGATTTAACTGAGACTTCTTTTATTCCATAGATTTTTTTTTTTTAATAACTTATCTTATGCAGATGTTTTCATATATTATATCATTCCTGGTTTTTTATTCTAAGAAGTATTATTTTAACAAAGTCTTTTTCAGGTTGGTTAATAAGCTATTGGTTAGGGTTAGCTAACAAAGCATTATGTTGTTAAATAATTGCCTTATTCAATCTATATTGTATTATTTCAATAGAATGTCTTTTTGGGTGATCTAATATTATACTTTTAGCTAAAGAATCACAATGACTTTTTCTCTTTAATTAAATTAGTAGCAATATAAAAGGTTTTTTGTTTAGGTATCTGCTATGAAATGTGGTTTTCTAAGGTTGAGTCAAGAGTCATTGATTGTGAGTATTAATTATTGTATGGTTATCTTAGACACCAAATTTCTTAACAGTTTCCTTAGTGATAAGTACCTATGGTTTAATTTTGATATATGTTTTTTTTTTTTGATTTAAAAAGTTTATAATCCAATCAATTTTTTTTATTCAATGTTTAATTGTGATAGCTTCTCCTCTCTTTCTCCTCTCTTTCTCTCTCCCTACAGCATCTTGCAATTTACTTTGTATTTCATAGGTTTTATCCTTGGTAGACAACTATACAACCATATCCCATCTCTTTTAGTATTTACTGCCTCATTCTCTTTTAGTAAAGTTTCTTATGACTCTAAAACCTCTTGATAAATATTTCTTGTTTTTGGCTTAAGAATCTGGAATTTGATATTGGAAAAATAAATTTATTCCGCAGATTACAAATTTCAGTTTTCATTCACTTGCTGAGGAAGTTTTTTCAATAAACTTGTATTTATGTTTTGGTTGCAGTTACATATAATTAAGTAGAATTTACTTTGTTTTTTGATATAATTGGAAATGTTTTTTAATATGGTTATGAATGTTTTTTGATATAGTTGGAAATATTTTTTGATATCATTATAAATGTTTTTTGATATGGTTGGAAATGTTTTTTTGACAATTGCTAAAATAACATTTTTGAGCTTAATGTGTAAAAGTTCATCCAAAATTTGACACCTTAATATGAAAGCAAATAAGATAAGTTAAAATAGCCATACCCCAGATACATTATCTTTTAAAAAAAAAAATTGCTAGGATGATTAATCATTATTTTACTTCAAAAGTTTTTACTTCTGTTTATAAAACTCAATTTTTAAAAGTTTTATCTTGGTCCTGTAGGTTGGTGGTGTTTCATACCATGACTACTATGGCATTCTTATTGATGATACTGAAAAAGCCAGCATCAAGGAAGATTTAGGACCAAAAAACATGGTATGATTCTATTATTTTATGTAGTAACATGATTTTGAAATAAAAAGTACATATTTGGCATTTCCTTAACTTCCTGGGCTGCAATGTAAAATACAAAGTTTTACATATAAAGTTTTTTTTTTCAACTTTCTTAGTACTGTACTTGTGCTTTTAAAACTTGATTGATTTTTTAGACCATTAACATCTCATAGTGAAAAGCAGTATTCTCTAGCAATAAATATTTTTAATGCATGTATATAAAATTTTGAAAACCTACTTTTAGTGGGGTCATGACTATTTTTTTTAGTATTGAAAATATAAAAGTTTTAGCATTTTTTAAAAAACTATTTCTGTTTTGCTTCTTGTAATACTGGCATAAGAAAGTCATAGCATTTAATTTTATCATCATTTACTCTGCTTATTAAGAAATTATATTTATGCTCAAGTTTCAAATGTTGCATGTTTTCAAATTATTTAAGTGAAGAATGTCAAATAAAATTGAAGTTAAATTTAAACTTAGGTATATTCTGTAGTATATAGTAACATGCTAGAAGTAATGTTAATGTTGCTAATTTGAAACAAATCATTTTGAATATCTATAGTTTTAAGTTAGTAATATATATTGTTTCTGGAAGAAGTGTAATTATTCCTATATTTTGAAATAAAAAAGAGCTTTATTAAGTGGTTTTAACAAATTACAAAAGAATATTATATTAGCATTTATTTGGTTGCTTACATATTAATTTTTTAAGTCTTTCTTTGTATTTAGTTTGTATAAACAACAGAGCCTCATCTTTTTATTTGTGCATTATAAATTTTATCTTTTTTTTTAAAAAAAAAGACATTGTTTCTTCGAAACCATGGTGTTGCTGTGTGTGGGACTTCAATTGAAAATGCATTCCATCGACTTTGCACTCTAATGGAAGCTTGTGCTTCACAGGTGACAGTTTTTATCCATAACTTAATTTGTTTTTTGAGCTTTTTATTAAATTTCAGTCAAAAGATCAAAAATTGATCAAAGAATACAAACTTCCTGTCTTTTCTAATTTTGCTTACATTTGGTCTGTTCAAAAGGTCTTAGGAATTTACCAATATTTTTTATTAGATAGTAAAAACATAAGAAAGCATGCTATTTTCATGTAGTTTAATCTCCATCACACCTTCTAACATCTTTACAATAGTCATACTAATGTATTAGTTCCAATTCAAATTGATTAGTTGGTAGTGACCTGAACCACTGCAGCTAAAGTCAAGTTGTTGGAGGGACCTCTCATAATCTTTAAACACCCATCTGTCTCATTGGTTTAGATCAGGGCTATAGGCCAATTTATGGATCAATGTGACATGTCATAAAATGATTTTATGATTTTTTATGATTTTCTGTGTGCGGAAGAAATTAAGGAGGCTACGCTGCAGTGGTTTAGGTCACTACCAACAGATCAATTTGCAACAGAACTAAAATGTTTGCATGACTATTGTAAAGATGCCATAAGATGTGATAGAGACTACATTACATGTAAGTTACCTGCATTCTTATATTATTATTATGTAGTAAAAAATGTTGGTAAATTCCTTATACTTATTAAATAGGAACTAAACTAAATTAATTCTCCCTCCTTCATTATTTCATATTTTGGTACCTATTATCTGTTATTTTAGTTGTTATTAATACTAGTGCCATAGTGATTTAAAGTGACCAATATTTTTTTGGTACCTACCACCATAAAAATTTCCCTCTCTTTGGGCACCTGGAACATGACTTAAAATTGACATTGTATCTGTGTTAAAATGCTATAAAACACATTACTATAGTGCATTACTCTAGTGTAATGGAAGTTCCATAATCTTCTACTTCATCAAACATCATTAATTTAATTTTTCATTTTTATTTGTTTGGAAAGTCTGTGTCAATTTTTTTTTGTGTCATCGTTTTTTCCTCTTATACATTATAAATGTTAAAAAAATTGTTGTGCAACAAAAAATAACTGTTTCATGAGAATGGTGCTCAGTGCCTTGACACTCATGGCACCCCACTTGCTACAGTCCTGATGAACACCTATTTCAGTACTTTTTAATTTTTATTTTGATACCCATAATTTTAGTTTTGTATTTATTACTTGCAGGTAAAAGCTATGTCTATTGGCCTTGAAAACTTGAATATTATTAGTGAAGAGGCTTATGAAAAAGTTCAGAAAATTTCAGAGAACAATGAAAAAAGCTTGTTTTATGGAGAAGGAAAATACCAAATGGCACTAGATGAATATCACTTTGAGGCTCATATGCGTTTGTTAGATTCACAAGTAACTCACTAATTCAATTTTGAATATAATGTATGATTAGGTTTATGCTTTAGTGTAGAGTTTTTTTTCTTTCTTTTGTTACTTTAAAAAACTCAAGATGTAACTCATTTTACTCAAGTTTTTTTAAATTCAGGGTTATAGAACTGGTTATACTTACCACATGCCTGATGTATTCATTTCTGGTAAATCAGCTAAAAAGATGCCAGATTCCTGTCTTCCTCCTCAAGCCACATCTGACAGGGATATGCCTTACCATGTTTATTATGATTTTCAAGAAAGCAAAACACGAAGTCCTTCACTAGGAATGGGAAACACTCATCGAAATAAAATGAAGTGGCTGAATAGTCCAGTTTTAGCCACACAATATATAAAGGAACCTCGGGAGTGTGTAGGTTTCTACTTGATTTATTTTATGATAAACTGTTTAATGAAGATTTAAAAAATTTTATTTCAATCTGTGCTTTTAGAAGACTCCAGTATTGAATGATAATTCTCCCAAAATAAATTTGGCTCAAAGTGATGATCCGAATGATAGCAGAGAAGAGTTTAGTGCAAACCAAAATGATCTTAGCGGAAGCTTTGTAGAAGAAATTAATCCTGATATTGTAACAACAAAACATGAACCAGTAAAGATGGTTGAAAACCTAACAAGTTCTACAGGGGAAATAAATGGAAGTGCGGCAGTTTTAAATGTGACGCCTTCAAAAAATGAGCTTGGTAACGCAGATAAATCCCTAACTCCACTTAGTCCTTCGAGTGAATCTGGATCTGTCCAAAGCAATCTTGATGGAAAATCTTCCCAAAAAGTAAAGAAGCAAAAAAGTTTTAAGAAGACGCTGATGAAAAAACTGCATATCAAAGAAGATAAAACGAAATAACGTCACATGGTTCCGCTTTTCTAATAAAAAAGTAACAAGTTTTCGTTTGTTTTTTTTTTTTGTTTTTTTTTTTGGATGTCTTAAATATCTTTCTATTTGTGCAAAAAAAAATTTGTTTATATTTTTAAAATTAAACTTTATTTAAGTCTTATCAGAGGAAAAGACGATGTATGCTATTTTTTATCTGCTTTGATCTGTCTTAACAGATGTTTTATGTACAGTATTCATTCAGTTTTTTCAGTTTTAACATTTTAATCTGATTTTGTGTGTACGAATAGTGCACTGATTTTATCTTGACTTTTTAACGAGCACTTTTATTTTTCGTACCTAGATTTTCTATTTTCTTTTTTTCTTCAGTGCTCATGATCATATTTATATTTTTTAGTGTGGCTGAAATAATTTTTTAATTTATGACATAATGAATATTATGGCGTAAAATACTTAACTATCCTCAAATCGTAAAATATTTATTCGACGTCACAGAAGTGTGTTAAAGTATTTTCATCATTTGAGCTTTTAAGTGTTTTTGTTGTGCTTTTTAGGGTGCGTTTGGGTATATAACAGACCGATGTATCTGGGCCCAAAATTTAGAAAGATAATCTTTTTTAGTTATGTCTTTCAAATTCTATTTTAAATGAAGTTCAAGACGTTTCTAACAATTTTAGAAACAGTCGATAAAAACGTTTAGGAAATAATTTACACACTTCATTACTGCTGTGTGAGTTATTACTTCATGTAATTTGTTCTTCCATTCACTTCTCTAATGATTTTCGTTATATATTTTTAATTTTTTTAACCGATAATTTGATGATAGTTAAAAATCTTTAGTCGTTGACTTGTCTTTGATTAACTTTTTAAAAGAAGTAAACGAAGCCTTTTCTGCCTAGTTTCACTAACAGTAACGGCATGTATGTGGTATATATATTGTAGTATCAAAAATACAAATATTTAATAAGAAAAATCGCTTTTACTTTTTGTATTTTTTTTTTTTTTTTTTTTTGTAGTGTATTTTTTTTAAAGTGTAGCAAGTTTAAAAGTAAAGTTTTAAGTTGATGGGTTCAACTTAAAATTTTACTTTTAAACTTACCATGTCAAAAAGGAAGCAAGTCTCACAGAAGTTTAGTTTTCGGCGAACTTGAAAAAAGCAGATAGCATTCCAGCAAGTTTTTGGATTTACTTTTTTTTTGTCATAGTTTATTTGGCGGTACTCGGTGCAAGCTTAAGCTAAAAAGTTATTATTTTTAAACCGAGTAGGAAGATCAAACTATTTCATTTGTTTTTAAAATTAAGCTGGTCTTAACATATGCAATTAAGAAATTTTTCTGTCATTTCGTAGTTTTATTTTACAAATAAAACGTTTAAATTGCCCTTAAAGAAATTTGTTACTGTGCTTGTTTTCCCAGAAAACCATTTTGATTTAATTTTTTAACAGCGTTCAGTAATACGCAAAATATTTTAGCCTACTTTTAAGGCCAAACTTTTAAATCTTTTTTCTGGGTCCCAACAGCTTCGTTACATTAACCCAGCATGAAAAAAGAATTTTTAGTTCAAAAAAGTTCAGATTGAACAATATTTAAGGTTCCTCTATAGCAAAACACAGACAAAAACACCTGGCTTTTTGGAGCCTCTTAATTCAGAAAAAAAAAAAATTTGTAACAAGTAGAAACCATTATCATCTTTTTGTAATAATTGCGAAGCAGTCTACTATTAACATAAAAATTAATGACAAATACTAAAAAAAACTTAAAAATAGGGAGGGTGGATGTGTGTGTGTGTGTATGTGTGAATAAAATAAATGTATGAGGTAATATGTTTACTTTTAAATAAAAACACTCAATAAGGACAGGACTTAGTTAGGTCACACCACGGTACATTTATGTAAAAATATAAATACTAAAACATCCGCTTTTTTATTCCATAAAATGTATAACTTGGTTATTTTAACTAGATATCTTGTTAGTTAAAATAACGAAGTTTTTTTCTCTAAATGTTTATTTTGTATAATGTATAACTTGGTTATTTTAACTAGATATCTTGTTAGTTAAAATAACGAAGTTTTTTTCTCTAAATGTTTATTTTGTAAAATGTATAACTTGGTTATTTTAACTAGATATCTTGTTAGTTAAAATAACGAAGTTTTTTTCTCTAAATGTTTATTTTGTA
>QPEY01000023.1:40477-79969 GCA_014706445.1 Hydra viridissima | reverse complement strand
ACGAATTACAGCAAAATGCTTTTCATATTTTATTCGCTCAATAATACTTTTAAACCTTGTATATATATATATATATTTATATATATATATATATATATATTTATATATATATATGTATATATATATGCATATATATACATATATATATGTATGTATATATATATATATATGTATATATATACATATATATACATATATATGTATATATAAACGCTTCAATTTTGAAAAAACCCAAATATCAAATTTTATTTACTTTTAAAATAACATATCACAGACATTTATAAACAGCCATTTCAGAGCATAGTGCTCATATATATATATATATACATATATACATATACATATGTATACACCTTGTACAGAAAGTTTAAACGCACTTGTATTTTTAACGTGTATAATTCTTTTAAGAAATGATAACCCGATAAATTGATGAGATGTGGTCCGCATTTTTTATGTTTATTTATTCTAAAGGTTTAATTTATCGATTTGGAGAAAAATATATATATAAGGATAACATAAAGAAGGTGGAGGGTGATGAGAAAGTTAACGGAGTCCTTTCAATTTTTTGAAATAAAGTTTAAATGGACTTTGATTGGAAAACTCGTAACTCTTGTTAATTGATTAATTTTTTCTTGCAGTCTTTCGCATTTTCATCACTCAAAAGCCTGCTATCGTTAGCATACTGTATTTTCATCTTTATTCTTATCTTATTTTGCAAAAAAACTGCGTAAATTAATTAATTTCCTCGAAATTTCCATAAAAAATTACGAGAACCATCGACTATATTACGATCCTTTCCCGTTAAATTGTTATAAAATTTCGAAACTGAACATTCTTACGATAACTACTATCAAAGATTTTTCTAAAAACCCATTCGTTGCTAAAGTCCTTTTAAAGAATATTACACACACACATTAAAACAGTTTCACTTTTAATGAAGTTGCCATAAAAATGTTCAGAATTTTAAACTATGTAAAAAATTTGTTTTTACATGCATCTTCTAACAACAATCACAACTTGTCATTTGACTGCCTTTGGTTTCTTACAAGAAGGGTCATCGTATTAACTGCTTTCATCATCAATCTCTTCCTCTGAATCCGAGACCTTAGTGTTTCCTTTCTCTTACGAGTCATCAATTGGAACCTGACCACCCTCGTTGAACTTACCTAAACATCGCCATTTAAAGGATTTTGACATGTTAATGACACCAGGAATGTAGAAATTTAGTTGAAAAAAATGTAGGTAAATTTTGTAACTCACGAATATTTACGTTTATAAATTGTAAATAACGATTAAAATACAAATAACAAAAAATAAATTTCATTATCAATATCTCAATAAATTCAGTAAACTCAACGATACTAATTACTTTAAAAACCCTTTTTTAAAAATGAGAATTGATCTAGTTATGTGGAGCACAATTTTTTAAACAAATTAAATTACATAAAAAACTCCATTTATAAAAAGACCCATATCGTTATTTACGAACTTTAACGCAAATTATTTACGGAAGTTTCGTAACTGACCTAAGATACAAATTATTACGATTGAATTGTACAATTAATTCTGTTAGTTAGAAAATGATCGTAAATTACGAATCAAATAATGACGTTTTTTACGCAAAATGCAATTAATTTAATCGATTTTGTGAAATTCAAAATTTTCCTCGTTCGCGATTAAACTGACGCAACTTCGTTTAATCGCAATCGTAAGTCTCTTCTCTAGATTAAAAATAATGCTATAAAACGTTACATTTTCTATAGTTTTTTACTAATTAAAGTAAGGAATTCTTCTCGAGTACTTGGATTATGACGAAATATTCCCAAAATGCAAGTTGTTACTGTTGACGCCCCTGGTTTTTGAATTCCTCTCATGATCGTATACATGTGACTGAAAAATATAAAAATTAAAACATTAAACAACGCGTTCAAATTTTTTATTTTAAAAAGCACAAGGAACAGCCTTAAATCTTGGGAAGAAATAAAACCATTACGTAAACACTTCATTTTTGTCGTAGGTTCTTACCAAGCTTCAATGACAACCCCTACTCCTACTGGTTTGATTGCTTTTAATAAAGCCATTCCAATTTCTTTGGTAAGTCGCTCTTGAACTATAAGATAAATGTAATATCAAAATTAGGACTAAACAAAAATCAGCCTGAGGATGTAATTAAAGTAGATGAATCGTGTACGCCTATTGAGTTGAAGCAACTGGTTTTAAATCTGGTAGGATGATTTGGTATGAAATGCATGCAGCTAAAAATCTGAAATCCTNTATATATATATATATATATATATATATATATATATATATATATATATATATATATATATATATATATATATATATATATATATATATATATATATATATATATATATATATATATATGTATATATATATATATGTATATATATATATATATATATATTTGCAAATTATATATTTATTTATATATTTTTACAAATTCGAGCAAATTTACCGCTAAAAATATCTATGTAAAAAATTTTTAATACACAAAAGTTTGGAGTAAATTTCTGGTGGATCCATTTTTTTTCCAATTTCCAAAAAAAAAATTTTGACTTCAACTAAATTTTACGCTGAAAATGTTTCTAGAGTCGACCCCATATTAACATTCGTTGTTACTATTGACGTCATAATTGTTTTTTCACTGTTTTACATTAACGAATAAAAAAAAAGATACTAAATTAAATGATTTCATTTTTGGTATAAAATAAAACCCTGAACATAAAATTATACATGAAAGATTTAAAACCATAAAATTTACAAAGAGTTTTATTACCGAGTTACTAACAATAGTCTCGAGCCTTTTGTGTCCATTACTACTTTTCTTATTACCTCTGGTTCTTCCCTCCTGCATTATCTCGTTAATACCGTGATAGCGTTTATCATGTCACTCTTTTAGAGTACAGAGTCACTTAAAAGAAAAGATGTAATTTTAGAAACAGAGAAGAATTTCGAGCAATTAAAATAAAACAAAATGATTCTACTGCATTTTAGAATCAAAGATTTGAGATGTTTTTTTGGGAAACCTTGTTCTTGGCTGTATATTTTACATTCATTTATTCATTTTACTTCACAAAAAGTATGTACAGCTAAGATCTAAGCTTGCTGATTGGTTTTAGCAAAATAGATTAGATTTGTGAAGATCTTAGCACCAGAGATTTTTTTTGATATTTTGAATTTGTTGTAAGCAGCATTTGCCATTGCCAATTTCAACTTGTTAAAAAGACTTAATCAAATCAGTGACGTTTTAAAATAAAACCAAACAAATTGTAATGTAATCGCTGCAACTTGCCATAATAAAAAAGTCCTATGAGAACTCTAACCTACTCAGTTGACGTTGGGTTACCAAAATAAACAGTTGAGGTTAAGGACTTATTGACTCATATAGTCACAGCGATGTAACGTTATTTGGTGATAGTTCATGGCATACTGCTTTTTAAACATAATCTACAATATACTGTTTACCCCACGTTCGTTTGATTTATTTAATTCATTTCTACATACTTAACAATTAAAAATAGTTTAAATATGTCTTTTTGAATGTATTCTTTTCTAGGTCTAGCCATAAATTAATTTTCTTGGATTACAATTGAGGAAAGACTTCCGAAGTTTTTGCGAACGTTACGATTGAAGATATTATGTGTTCGTAAAATTAACCGAACGTAACGATTAACGATATCAATTAAATTGTGATATTGAAATTCCTACGAGTAATTGATTCAATTAATTTGTAGCTTCAAGCAATTTGCTCGAAAGGTTCGTTATAGTTTACGTAAATTAATTAATTTCCTCGAAATTTCCATTAAAAATTACGAGAACCATTGACTATATTACGATCCTTTCCCGTTAAATTGTTATAAAATTTCGAAACTGAACATTCTTACGATAACTACTATCAAAGATTTTTCTAAAAACCCATTTGTCGCTAAAGTTCTTTTAAAGAATATTACACACATACATTAAAACAGTTTCACTTTTAATGAAGTTGCCATAAAAATGTTTAGAATTTTAAACAAGTTGTGATTGTTGTTAGAAGATGCATGTAAAAAATTTGTTTTTACATGCATCTTCTAACAACAATCACAACTTGTCATTTGACTGCCTTTGGTTTCTTACAAGAAGGGTCATTGTATTAACTGCTTTCATCATAAATCTCTTCCTCTGAATCCGAGACCTTAGTGTTTCCTTTCTCTTACGAGTCATCAATTGGAACCTGACCACCCTCGTTGAACTTACCTAAACATCGCCATTTAAAGGATTTTGACATGTTAATGACACCAGGAATGTAGAAATTTAGTTGAAAAAAATGTAGGTAAATTTTGTAACTCACGAATATTTACGTTTATGAATTGTAAATAAGGATTAAAATACAAATAACAAAAAATAAATTTCATTATCAATATCTCAATAAATTCAGTAAACTCAACGATACTAATTACTTTAAAAACCCTTTTTTTAAAATGAGAATTGATCTAGTTATGTGGAGCACAATTTTTTAAACAAATTAAACTACATAAAAAACACCATTTATAAAAAGACCCATATCGTTATTTACGAGCTTTAACGCAAATTATTTACGGAAGTTTCGTAACTGACTTAAGATACAAGTTATTACGATTGAATTGTACAATTAATTCTGTTAGTTAGAATATGATCGTAAATTACTAATCAAATAATGACGTTTTTTACGAAAAATGCAATTAATTTAATCGATTTAGTGAAGATCAAAATTTTCCTCGTTCGCGATTAAACTGACGCAACTTCGTTTAATCGCAATCGTAAGTCTCTTCTCTAGATTAAAAATAGTGCTATAAAACGTTACATTTTCTATAGTTTTTTACTAATTAAAGTAAGGAATTCTTCTCGAGTACTTGGATTATCACGAAATATTCCCAACATGGAAGTTGTTACTGTTGACGCCCCTGGTTTTTGAATTCCTCTCATGATCGTATACATGTGACTGAAAAATATAAAGATTAAAACATTAAACAACGCGTTCAAATTTTTTATTTTAAAAAGCACAAGGAACAGCCTTAAATCTTGGAAAGAAATAAAACCATTACGTAAACACTTCATTTTTGTCGTAGGTTCTTACCAAGCTTCAATGACAACCCCTACTCCTACTGGTTTGATTGCTTTTAATAAAGCCATTCCAATTTCTTTGGTAAGTCGCTCTTGAACTATAAGATAAATGTAATATCAAAATTAGGACTAAACAAAAATCAGCCTGAGGATGTAATTAAAATAGATGAATCGCGTACGCCTATTGAGTTGAAGCAACTGGTTTTAAATCTGGTAGGATGATTTGGTATGAAATTCATGCAGCTAAAAATCTGAAATCCTATTTTTTATATTATAAAAAACTGGATTTTTCCACCTCAGCGAAATAAATTACACCAATATTTCTGGTTTCGAAAAACTTTGAATTAAAAAGAAACTATTTAAATTATTAAGAAATTGCAATTCTACGAAGTCCAGTTCCCTCAAGACCAAAATCAAGGAAAATGTTTTTATTACATTTTTACTTTACCTGATGTGAAGAAATAAATAGTAAAAAACATTAAATATTTTTGCAGTAAAAATATTTTAAAACGCAACTCCAGAAAGAAAAAATAGATTCGTGCAAAGACTATTTATAAACCAACCTTGAAGCCTTCGACTAAACATTTCCGCAATTCTAAATTTAAAAAATGACATTAACAACAATGGGAACACTTGCCCTGATGCTTTTTTTTGACTAGGGTTTGGCCTTTGAAAATAAAAACGACCTCCATTTTATCTCTATCGTATTTAATTTACGCATGTCGCTCATACAAAACATAATGTTGCTGTCCTAATTCTTTGCTATTAGGGCAGTTCCACGAAAACATAAACCTTGGACAGAAAAAAAAGTTTAAATAGCTTTTCAAAATTTTCACATTTCGTGAAAGATAAAATGTCAGTGTTTGATAATATGTAGATTTTAAGTGAATATGAAAACTGGCTATATATTAAAATGTTAGCTGAAGAAAAACATTTCACGTACAGTTTTTTTACAAAATCTTTTCCCTTAAAAATGAAGCATTTTATGTGTTACTCGTTAAAGAAAGTATCTTTTCAAATGTACTATATACTTCATTAATACATAATAAATAAGTTCACAATTCATATATAAATCAGATATCTATGATGTATACTCTAAATGTTACATCCGGTACCAAAATGTAACAAAAAGTTTATAATTTCAATTCCAATAAATTTTTAAAGAGAGAGCAGTTTCCTTTGTTAGTTCACTAAAGGTTGTTTGGATTAAAAAAATCATTTCAATAAATGCTGTAATATCAAATAAACTGCGGTGCCGGATGTAACCTTCAAAAAGAACAGCTCAAAAGAAAAAAATGCTCAATCTGACTAGTGTTCAAGTTAAACGATAGAGACAGAAAGAGTATTGAAGTGGATACAAGCAGAGAGAAAGGGCCAATAAAAGTGACATTAATTTGATTTAGAGTTGTGGAAAAGGCACTTAAATTTCCCATTTCTCTCTTTGCTTTCCACTTTAATACTAATTCACTCTACACTTCTCAATCTTTAAGTAAAGCTTGAAAACGCACATAAGTCTCTTCCGAAATTCCTAAGAAAAAAAAAATAACTTGTTTCAGTTGTTGCAAAAGCAGAGGGCTTAACTATAAATAATTTAACACCAAAGCCAATATCCAAGGAAGCCCTTATTGATGAAATTATGGTCATTTTATTTTATTGCAGTGATGATGTGTCCTATCAAATGCTCGAAAAGAAAGGTTGTGTAGAGATTTGAAAGAACACTAAGGAGGGTTCGAAAAGTAAAAGTCATGGTTTGAAAAGTGCAAGCCAGGTATATGCTCATGCCACGTAGTCATACTCATGGTCTATTTTTGCAGACCCATGCTTTTGTAATGATTGGCGAATCAAAATTTTGTGAGCTCAGACCTTCTCATGTTAAATTCAATAACAAAGTACCACAGAATGTGTGTGTTTGTATTTACCGTGAGAATGTTCGCCTTCATCTTTCAATGCTACAAGTACATTCTCAGCCCAGTGCATCATTTTCGGATTTTCTCGCCCAGATTACTTGTAATTAAACCAACAAGAACGTATGGATCGTGAATGTGTTTTGAATAAACACAAATTAGATGAATAGGTTCCTGAAAGAGTTAATTTAGTGGTTACTATATTCAATTGACAGTAGTAGATATGAGAAGGCAAAGAACATATGCACACTTAACGGTGTGTTTTCGAAACTAAAAGACGTGGTAAAACAGTTTTGTGGGCACACGTATGTAAAAAGGAAACAGGCTTTGGGATTTAAACAAGCAAAGCAAAACGTAAATGGTTCAACAGCTGTCATCAAGGTTGATTTTGCTGAAAATTAAAACTTTTTTAAACAGGATGAGATTCAGAATGCTCATTTGACATATCAACAATGCGTAATTTTCACTTCGTACACATGGAAAAGCGAGTATCATCGTCTCAAATACATTATTCCACACAAAAATCGCTGTATTTGTATTCATGAGCTGAATATTGCAAAATATTATAGAAAATTCTCCAGGCATTACATCAGTGCAGACACTTTCGGATAAAGCCGCTAGCCAGCTTAAACAGAAATACTTATTCTGCAGTCTGACTCAAAGAATTATTTAATATTGACTTGATATGGAACTTTTTTCCTTCAAGCCATGGAAAAGGAACTATTGATGGGATTGGGGTCATGGCAAAGAGATCAGTTTGGAGAGTTTTAAAAACTTGAAGAAAGGCATTAAAACTCATACAGGTGCGACTCAATCAGGAATATCATCAAGTTTTGTTTAGTTAAATCATTTTTACTCATTATTTAAGTTTATTTAAAATTTGTATTGCACTATAGTAACAATGCATATATGTAAAAATTGATTGTCAGCAGGTTTTTATCAGATATTAGAATTATTCATCCTCAAATATTACATCCGGCACCAAATTGTTATTTGCGGCACCATTTTTCTTTGGTAAATAAAACAAAAACAGAAAGATTGTCTGATGATTGCAATGCTGCATTGATAGTACTAATTGTGATTACCTTATTCAGATTTTCTCAACTTCTAGCACCCAACTGAAATTTTACAATCAAACAAAAAAGCATTCAAATAAAGAAATTTTTAGAGTTATATCCGGTAAATTAAGGGTCGTCCTTTGTAAATAAATGCATCAATCGAATCGAAAATTTAGAGATAACTACTTTTCATATTTTAAATGCATTTTCGTGAAAATATATAAAAATAGTAACTCATAACAGATATATTTCAATTTATAAAGCTCAATATGTGTTTCGTCTGGCACCATGGAATTCCCAAGTAGTTAAGGTAAATATTTACGAATTTACCTTTTTCTTCCACTGATGAAATGAAGGAACGTTTTTCGCTTTCAAGAGTTGTGTCTCTTAGTAGAGCCTTGTTTAAAATATTGTTTGTTGGATTATGTTTTGTGTCGAATTGCATTGTAATCAAATTTTAGAGACGTTTCTATATTTTCTGATTTTAAATATTTTTTCGACGATATCTTTTTTGTGTTTCTATAATTTTTTTTTCTAACAAATGACATTTGAAGATCATGTGGTAATTAAGTGTCCAACCAAATTTGAAACAGAAGTATTACTCTCCGCACTCGGTTTCAACTGCAGAAAAACTGATTTCAGATTATAAGAGTATTTTTTACTAAATTAAAAATTGATATTGTAGATTATATTTCTAGCACCAATCGAATTTTATGTTAAAAGTTCAATTAAATTGATAGAATTTAAATTTTGAAGTGAGCCGATTCCCTGACCACTTTTGTCAGTAAGACATCCATGATCAGTAAGAAAGGAAATATGAAAACATGTTAATTATCTTAGCTATACTAATCATGTGAAAAAAAAAAGCATGTGTTGAGCAGCTGCTGTTTAAAAAAAACAAAAAAATTTACGCCTCCTAAACTCTTGTATAAAGAATTTTATATATTTTTTAAAAAAAACGATAATATCAAGTACATTAGTCAAATTTTTAAAATCAATAAACAAAAAAACTAATTTAACTACTTTTCTTCAAATTTTTATGAATATTAGTAAAGAGTTGACCAACCCATTTAACTAAGGACGAACTTTGAAAATTATCCCTTTTCATTTTTGAGGTGATGACATATTAGGATTATCACTTCAAAAATGATAATAGGTGTAGATAATAAGCAATTCGGCTGCCGTTTCACTGTTTGACTAGAAATTATGTAGACATGGTTTGTCAGGATATTAAAAGTTAAAACCACTTGGAAAGAACCTATAAAGAAGTATCCTTTCGCATGTTCTTTTTTGCTCTAAGTTTTTTAAAATATAATCACGCTAAATGATTTTAAAATATTTTGATCGGCTTGAATTAAATAAATGTAACAAGGAGTAAAAATAATTACCCATTTTTTACATTCAACCCCCAGTTGACTTCAAATATCATTTATAAATATATATTTTTCAACCTTCTAAACTTTCGAATAGTTACTGTTTATACCGCTGTTACCTTGCAATCTTACTGATTCCAATAACTTTCTTGTTCGGCAGGTATATAACATGTGCCTAAATGTAAGAACTCAAATTTAAATAATATAATAAAGAGGTGGCTTTATTTAAGCTTAACTAGATTGCAATCTGTATCATTTTGATTTTTTATGGATGTTTAGTTGGTAGAAAAAGATATTCCTGTTGTGTATTGCAATCCCATTGAAGAGCCTGTAGCAATGGTACTTCATCACAGAAGTCAAGGAACAAATGATGTTGATATTAAATTAGGTGTAGATGAATGGCAGGGATTCCTTAGAGCTACTCCGTCAATCATTCTGAAACCAGAGTTAAAAAATAATAAAATTCTAGAGAAACTGAGTAAGTTTGACGTATATGCGTGCAAAAATTTTTAAATATTCAAGTGTCCACAAAACTATTATATTGACCATTTTACCTTCATTGAACGAAAAATACCAAAACTTGCGGTTAATTTTCGATAAGTTAAACATTTCATTCTTAGATTACACAGCATCTAAAGATCTAAAGGCTTTGCTTCAAAAGGCTGAAAAACAAACTGCATCATCAAAGCAACCTTGCCCGTATTGCATGACGTCATTTCCTGACTTTCAAAAAGCTGATCATTATACTCTAAATACTTTGTGTAGATTGTACGACTAACAGATGGCTGATGGTGCAAATTTTTTTTTTAAAATAAAAAAAGTACGCAAATGTTGTTAATCCTCCTTGTTAACAGGCGACAAAAGTAATAAAAATACTTGTAAAAATTCCTTCGGAAAAAATTTATTCGGAAACAAGAAGTGAGGGTTACAGTTTGTTAACCAATATCTGTCTAAGATAAACATCTGTAGAGTGTCCTACCAAGGACAGCATAGTGTGGAAGGCAATGCTTGCATGAAGTTGCTTAAAAACATAGATAGCTTTGAACTGCTTTTTCAGGAGTCTAGTCTTGAAGTTTCCGCTGCCAAATACATTAAGGTACTTAGAAATTTTGAAATAATAGTTCATGGTTGTTTTGGAAAACCATTAAGCTCCACACATATCAAAGATTTAAAGGAGTTCTTTACGAGATATAGAAATCTAAGGTCAACAATTCTTTTGAAGGTACGCATAGTTGAGCATCATATTATTGAATTCATCGACATAAAAGGTTGGGTCTTCGGTATGATAAATAACTTTTAAACTTGATAATTAATTTATTTAAAATGATTTATAATAATAGTAATTAAATTCTCTATTTTAACAGTTAAAATGTAAAATTTGAATAAATTACAATGAATATTTATTAAACTAGATCAAAGTTCATTCACAGATTTCAAATTACATCAAAGAAATGTTTTTCATTTAAAAATTAAGTCCATTTTAAGTTTTTTCAGGGGTAATTGGAAGTATTTTTAAGTATTGCATGATTATAAATCTTAAACGAAAAGAGATTTTTTGATAAAATTTGAAATCTTTCAATGAATTTTGATCTAGTTTATAACAGAACAAAAAAAAATTTATGATTAAAGGAGACGTAGTTCAAGGAAGGGGGCAGTTAGGGGTCGGGGCGGGTTTGGTTTAGCTCCAGTTACCCTAATTTTTTGCAAGTTATCCTCATTCGACTCCAGTATCAACATACTAGAAATTTAAGTATGTCCAATACCTTTAAGTTACCTAACAAAATTCCTGGGCACTCCCCTAAAATGTTTGATTTCTCCCCAGGCCCCTACTAAATAAAGTTGTTTTTTACATTTTTTTGAGTGAAGAAATGTTTTCTGATGATAATCAAACAAAAATTTCTGGAGATGTATTACAAGGTCTTAGAGCATGTTCGTATGCACCGTGAAAAAAGAAAACTCGAGAAATGATAAAAATAACTACTTTTAACTTTAATTCGACTCAATATACTACTTTTTGAACGATGAAAAGTACACGACAGCTGAACAGTAAAATATCATGAAAAAAAAAACAGTTATAAAAGTAAAATTTAAATTTGTTTTTAGCAATTATGACGAAAAACTAAATTGTATCTTCGCCAATAAATGATAATAATTTAGTTTGTTTGCGACAATTCTATAACTCTTTTACGATACTTATAACCAAGTCGAGATAAGAGACAAAAAGTGAATAAAAAGATGACTGACAAAACCTGTTCAGAGAACCATGTTTCAGAAGCAGAAATAAAAATATATAATAAAGTTGTTGAATAAAATTCGTTCTCTATGCTAAAACAACACTTGATTTAAAAAACATCTGCAAACACATAAAAAAAAAAAAAGGTGGAAAAGATCTAAGATGAGGAAGTAGAGATAGAGAAGGAAGAAAAACAAATTTTGAGAGAGAAATAGGAAAAGAAAAAGCTGTTAAGATATTTAGCATATACATAATTGTTATAACATAAGTGATTTTGGGTGTGAGTTTCAAAGTTGTGAGGAGAGGATATTTTTTGAATCAGATTTAATTGAGTGCTACCATTTGTATTTGTAAAATATGAAATGAATGTATTTAAGTTTAACATTTCATATACTTATTAAGTTGTATAAAAGATGAGAAAGACCATCAGTAAGAATTAATATTATATATATTTCTAGTCACGAGTTTGCATATCGTTATTATTTGCATTAAGATTTTATTGTTAAAGATTTGCGTAAACTTAAAATATTAAACGTCTGTCTACACACGAGCCATGCACGAACTTTACACGAATGCTGTTCAACGAGACACATACACCCACACATACACACTAAAGGAAACTCGAAACAAACTAACATAACCACCCGACAACATTAGCAACATAATTCAATCTAACAAAACACGAAATCTCATGGCTACAAAAAATAATATAAAAGCACCTCCTTTACAGTAAATAACACCTTCAACGACTGAGGTTTTCGTGAAATCTCCACAATTAATCTTCGCACAATATCTTCTGCACAGTATCTTCTTAGTAAAAAATAAGAGCTAAATGCTATGAAATGTTAAGTGAACTGAAGTGAGCTAAGAAAATGATTTCGGGAAGTCAAACAAAAGATCAAAAAATGTATAAAACTTTTATCATCACTAATTATTGGTGAAAATATCTTTTAATATATTCTCATTTTTCAACAAAAGATCGATGTAAGCACACGAAATTAGATCTTCCTCAGCAATGTTAAACTTCTCCTTTAAAATTTTATCAGCTATTATCTTCCCATCCTCTGTATCTTGGTGATCTCCTAACACAACCTTTGTAGAAAGAAGTTTTAAGTATACTTAAATTTTGTTATACTACTTGTAATTAGAAATGCAGATAAAAAAAATTCTAATGCATAAATATATAAATATTTTAATGTTTAAGTATATAAATATTTTAATACATAAATATATAAATATTTAAATATGTATATAATTTAACAAACATGCTTTCGTTAGGGCGATTGTAATACATCAACCATGAATATTCTGGGTGAACACGTAGCTTTAAACAAAAATTCAGAATTGCTATGAAACGAAACGATCCTACTACTGAATTTATTAAGTCAATTTGATCGATAAACTCTGTTTTAAAATAATATTTGATAAATTTTATTTAACTTTTTTTATTATTTTTAGATTTATACAATCTTTACATTTCAAAATAATGTAAATTAAATTATTCACACAATTAGTTCTTTGTCTATTTTTTGGCAACCAATCTTACTTAAAGTTCTTGCAACCAATCAGCTTAAAGTTTTCACTTTTAAGTTGAGTTTTTTCTTAAGGATTTTTTACAAAAAATTATGGAGTTAGATAATTGTAAAAAGAGAACAAAAATAAAAATGAGTATAATACAAACAAAGAAAAATTTTGTGTTTACATTTTTGTCCTGCTACCAACATCTTGCTTTTATTTAAAAACATAAATGCTTTATACAATATACATACACAAAGTACATTAAATTTAAAAGTTGTATAGAATTTCAAATGCCCAATTTAGATCTTTAAAAATCTATAAAACATTAAAATTTCTTTAAACTATTTAAAATTTATAAAACACCAGAAATGATGCATGTTAAATAATACACATATTCGTTTTTCGTTTGTTTGTCCATGTTCTCTGGGCCTCTCGTTTTCTTTCTGAAAATGTGATTTTATACTTGAAAAAAAGAAATGCTAAAAAGTAGCTTGAGGTACGATAAAAGAAAGTCGGTGTCTTTGAATTCTTTCTAGTCGCTCAATTCAAAATACCAAATAAGGTTCGCATTTGATTTTCGTTTATACATAGTTGATAGTTAAACTATGTTAGTTAATTAAATTGATAGTTAAGTTATACATAGTTGATAGTTGATAGTTACGTTTTGAACAACAAAACTGTTGAGTGGCCAGTGTTTTTTTTTTTTTTATTATAAAGTTAAGAGACATTATTTCATAAAGCTATGAGAAAATATATTTTTTATATCTTTTTAAGATATAGAAATATATATTAAAACTGGTTAAAACTGGTTTAAAATTTAAATTTTACTCTACTTCCATAAAGAAGTAATAATAAAAGTAAACCATTGATGCAACCCAGCGCTGGGAGAAACTTAAAGCTCTTTCATATTTCTTAATATTTTTTAGTATATTTGTGCCCCACATAAAAAAATTATGAGCAAATGTTAATGAAGAATTTCTAAAAGAATATATTCAACATTTACCATTACCATACAAAAAACTCTACCAGGCAACATATGCAACTATGAGAAAACAAATCTAAATAGCTTATCCTCTCACATCTCTCCAAATATTACTGAAAACTGAGAAGAAAATGAAGTAGTACCCATGTTAGACTTTTAATGTAGCTTTTGAACTGTGTTTGGTTAATTCTGAGCTTTAACTTAAAAAAAAAGGAAGTCTTTTATTCATTTTGCTCAAGTTTACCCACATAAGAAGGAAATTTTTTTTGTGTGTTTTGTGTTTTTAATAAGGTTGGGAACAGTATTCTTTTATCATAACGTTATATTCTGTATTTAGCAAAAGAGTGTTAAAATTAGTATTTTGTTTTAAATTCAACTAGCCTTAGAATTATTAGACCTTCAAAAAGTTAGAAAAAAAAGGGGTTACTTTGCACCTATCCCATACATATCATGTTGTGTAATGTTTACCCAACCCCCTGGTTAACTTTGAACATTTTTAAACAATTATGAAAAACTAATTAATTTGTAAAAACAAATATATCCTAAATATTCTAAACAAATGATTTACTATTTTACATCAATTTAATAGTAGTTTAAAGCAGAATTTTATAAATTAAAATTACAAATAAGTCAAATTTTTGTGAAAAGTAAGACACTTTTACGGTACTTTGATGAGTAAACTGCTATTTTACAATAAGCAAAAATTATGTAAGTCATCCGTTCATGTAATGCATATATTTTCTTGTAACGCATAAAATGTTAACCCATATTTTGTTTATCGACGAATTATCACATTTAAAAAGTTTAATTTAACGAACGATTTTCTCTTTTTGTGAAGAAACAGTTGATGTTTGAAATAGTAGAAAGTAGTTTTTATATTTTCCTTTACTTTTATCTTTTATTTTGTATTAAAAAGGGTTTTAAAAAATGTTATTACTTATTTCTAACCTAAAAATCTGCTGTGGAAGTTTTTTGGCTTTTACACAGATAACTTTAGTAACTACTATTCGAAATTTGTCACAAACTGATAGAAGTGCTTAAAATACAAACGTTTATTTTCAAGAATTTTTGTTGATTAAACTTTTATTTTGTTGATTAAACTTTTATTTTGTTGATTAAACTATTATTGCAAAATGTATTCTCCAGAATCAAGACAGTTCAAATTGCTCATCGAACTGCCAAGAAGAAAAAGAAGATGAATAAAAATTTTCTGATAAGCCTGATGATGAAATTGAACCAGGATCAGGTAGTGATGAGGATAAATATCTACCCCCCCNGGCTTTTGAACTGTGTTTGGTTAATTCTGAACTTTAACTTAAAAAAAAAGGAAGTCTTTCATTCATTTTGCTCAAGTTTACCCACATAAGAAGGAAATTTGTTTTGTGTGTTTTGTGTTTTTAATAAGGTTGTGAACAGTATTCTTTTATCATAGCGTTATATTCTGTATTTAGCAAAAGAGTGTTAAAATTAGTATTTTGTTTTAAATTCAACTAGCCTTAGAATTATTAGACCTTCAAAAAGTTAGAAAAAAAAGGGGTTACTTTGCACCTATCCCATACATATCATGTTGTGTAAAGTTACCCAACCCCCTGGTTAACTTTGAACATTTTTAAACAATTATGAAAAACTAATTAATTTGTAAAAACAAATATATCCTAAATATCCTAAACAAATGATTTACTATTTTACATCAATTTAATAGTAGTTTAAAGCAGAACTTTTTAAAATTAAAATTACAAATAAGTCAAATTTTTGTGAAAAGTAAGACACTTTTACGGTACTTTGATGAGTAAACTGCTATTTTACAATAAACAAAAATTATGTAAGTCATCCGTTCATGTAATGGATATATTTTCTTGTAACGCATAAAATGTCAACCCATATTTTGTTTATCGACGAATTATCGCATTTAAAAAGTTTAATTTAACGAACGACTTTCTCTTTTTGTGAAGAAACAGTTAATGTTTGAAATAGTAGAAAGTAGTTTTTATATTTTCCTTTACTTTTATCTTTTATTTTGTATTAAAAAGGGTTTTAAAGGGTTCATTTTAACATTCTAATTAACGAATTTTTAATGTAAGGACAAAAGATGTAGCAAACAGGAGCACACAGGAAGTTGGATTTTGCTTAAAAAGGTATATTGAAGTAAGGTACATTAAAGCTCCGGTAAAATAGCTTCAGTGCGATTCGTGTTGATAACAAAATTTCAAAGTTAAGCTTGTCATTCTTCTGCTACACATCTTCAACAATCCATTCCTAGAGATAACAACTCTTCGATTTCTGTTGTCAGAACATAATTTTTTTCCTAATGGACTCCAATTTCGGATGAAAGATGCGAAAGTTTGTATAATCGGTAATTACTTTAGATTTTGTAGATAATATTGATGGATTTAATTATTGATTTTGAACAAAATAAGGAGGAACAAAATGTAAATGTAGAATAGGTATTATTGAAGCCTCTCCACGTTATCTTTTAGATTACGGATTAGTGTATTAATTTTATTTTAATCAAATTTATTTTACTTTTGCTTTTTCATTAATACTTTGATGATATTTAAAAAAATTTAGGGCATTATTTTAAGTAGATTTTAAAAATGTTTAAGATGTTTGTTGTTTTATAAAATGCTTAGCTTTTTGTTTCAAAATATCAATCCAGCATTAATACACGGTCAAAAATTGTCAAGCGGCGCTTTTATTTACCATATTAAAAAATGAGTTTGTAGGAATCTTGTCTAATGTCTAAATAATAAAATGTTTTATTAGGTCAATGTTCAATCGAAAATACTTTAATATATCAATAAATGCTATTCTTTAGTTTCATTGAAGCACTTAACTGCTACACTAATTATTTCAAAACAATTTTGATATGGATTAACCGCATTGTTGCACAGCACTACCGAATTGTTTATGTTTAAATGTTATAACTGTTTCTTTTGCATTCTTGATTTTGATGATTACGTGCAGCGCAAGCCAAAAACCTCTTTCATTTGAAGAGTACGCTAAGAGGATCAAAATGACTTGAGACCGAAGTATACGACACATTCATCATTGCTAAACAATTATTGTGATTTATACCTAAATATTGAGGTAAACTATTTTGACATTTCCCTGTTTTATGATAGTAATGTTGTGCAAATAAAATGCCTAGTCAAGAAGTTTAATCATATTGCTCTAGACTATGATGCTTAATGACAAAAAAGTCTTGAATTGAGAAGCATAACATAACAACAATAAAAGCAATTTAGATAACAATGTTTATGCAACAAATTATTAATGGAACAAACGTTCGTTTATGGAAACATCTTGGGTGCTTCATGTACAAAAAATAACTTGTATTATCTCCGAAATAACTCTAATACTTGGTTATGTTACCCGGGAAATTTTCGGGATTCAGATGAAATCCAATTTTTCAAAGAAAACATTACCACTGGATTTTCCCAGAATAAAAATACCTGGTTAAATTTTNCCCCCCCGATACACACAGACACTTGGGAAATAATGCAACCTTTTTCTACATTCTAAGACCATAATGGTCAGAGTAGTAAAGATGAACATAACTCTGAGCCAGCAGAGCATCGTTCTAAACCAAGAAGAAATAGAAAATGTTTTAACCAAAAAACCGTGAGCGGCAAAAAAGTTTGTTCTATAAAACAAACCTCATGTAGCAAATCGAGGAAAACAAAACTTTCGAAACGTATGACTTATGCAAAAAATATTTAAACAAACTAAAACAGTTAGCTTGACCATATACAAGGCTTTACTTTCATAAACATTTTATTCTTTAATTTAAGCCTCCAAAAAAGGACACTTATATAGCGTGCTATTTTTGCAAAACTAATTACTATCGCTCTGATGAAGAAAAACATAAAAATAAATGAAAGAAGATCATGTTCATCAAAAAAGAGCTGGTTCGCTCCAAAATACTATGAAAAAGGGCCTTGCAGAAAATAAAAACAATGAGGATTTCAAAACTTAATGAGAAGCAATGACCTTTGATTTTCAAAAAACGGATTGTATACCTTATGTACCTACTCACATAGTATATTACAAATAACCTTACTTTTTTTTTAATTCTTAAAAATTGGCATTCATTTTAACATTCTAATTAACGAATTTTTAATGTAAGGACAAAAGATGTAGCAAACAGGAGCACACAGGAAGTTGGATCAAAGCTCCGGTAAAATAGCTTCGGTGCGATTCGTGTTGAAAACAAAATTTCAAAGTTAAGCTTGTTATTCTTCTACTACACATCTTCAACCATCCATTCCTAGAGATAACAACTCTTCGATTTCTGTTGTCAGAACATAATTTTTTTCCTAATGGACTCTAATTTCGGATGAAAGATGCGAAAGTTTATATAATCGGTAATTACTTTAGATTTTGTAGATAATATTGATGGATTTAATTATTGATTTTGAACAAAATAAGGAGAAACAAAATGTAAATGTAGAATAGGTATTATTGAAGCCTCTCCACGTTATTTTTTAGATTACGGATTAGTGTATTAACTTTATTTTAATCAAATTTATTTTACTTTTGCTTTTTCATTAATACTTTGATGATATTTAAAAAAATTTAGAGCATTATTTTAAGTAGATTTTAAAAATGTTTAAGATGTTTGTTGTTTTATAAAATGCTTAGCTTTTTGTTTCAAAACATCAATCCAGCATTAATACACAGTCAAAAATTGTCAAGCGGCGCTTTTATTTACCATATTAAAAAATGAGTTTGTAGGAATCTTGTCTAATGCCTAAATAATAAAATGTTTTATTAGGTCAATGTTCAATCAAAAATACTTTAATATATCAATAAATGCTATTCTTTAATTTCATTGAAGCACTTAACTGCTACACTAATTATTTCAAAACAATTTTGATATGGATTAACCGCATTGTTGCACAGCACTACCCAATTGTTTATGTTCAAATTTTATAACTGTTTCTTTTTCATTCTTGATATTGATGATTATGTGCAGCGCAAGCCAAAAACTTCTTTCATTTGAAGAGTACGCTAAGATGATCAAAATGACTTGAGACCGAAGTATACGACACATTCATTATAGCTAAACAATTAAAAAAATATTGAGGTAAACTATTTTGACATTTAAAAAAATATTGAGGTAAACTATTTTGACATTTCCCTGTTTTATGATAGTAATGTTGTGCAAATAAAATGCCTAGTCAAGAAGTTTAATCATATTGCTCTAGACTATGATGCTTAATGACAAAAAAGTCTTGAATTGAGAAGCATAACATAACAACAATAAAAGCAATTTAGATAACATGGTTTATGCAACAAATTGTTAATGGAACAAACGTTCGTTTATGGAAACATCTTGGGTGCTTCATGTACAAAAAATCACTTGTATTATCTCCGAAATAATTCTAATACTTGGTTATGTTACCCGGGAAATTTTCGGGATTCAGATGAAATCCAATTTTTCAAAAACATTACCACTGGATTTTTCCGGAATAAAAATACCTGGTTAAATTTTCTTACCAATGCAAAAGTAAGTTAGTACAAACAAGTCTTTCATAACTAACGATAAATACGTGTCTGTTTTAAAACTTTTGAGATTTATGACTTTATTACAAAGTACAGATTTCTCTGAAAAACTTTTTGTAGTTTACTTCATCCAAGTCTAATTTGTTTTTATATCATTGATGTCCAGACTCGTCTTTAGGGCACAGACATAAAATACCAAAAAAATTTTGCAAAAAATTTCAAAATACAAAACATTCTAAAAATATTAAAGACCCAGATAAATTTAAATATCCCTGACTCCTCAAGCAAATCTTTTCAGGTAAATATTTTGCTACTCCGGTAACAAAAAACTTACCTGAAAAATGAAACAGCATTTCATTTCAATAAATGCAACAATAAGTCCCTAAAAAGAATCAATCTATAAAAAATTAAAAAGCACAAAATAAATAAAATCCACTAAAATTTTCCAATGTTGATCGCAATAACAATAACAACCAGCGCAGCAAAAACATAAAAGACCGCCATCGTAACAGTAAGTATCAGTTTCAGGTTACGTTTCTCATTATTTGACTTTCTATATTCGGTTTCTATAAGCGACTGAGTAGCAGAATAAGTAACTGAAACAAAATAAAATTACAATTAAGAAATCAAAGAAATTGCAAATAAGATACTCTAAAATTGAGAAATCAAAATAAAAACTTGGAAATTTTAAAAAATGCATAAAAAATTAAGTGAATCGTCTCTTTAAGGCTCTTATAAACTCTTACAACAACGTTGTTACTTAAAATTAGAACAAACCTTGTGAACTCGCTGTGAGTTCATCTTTATTATATTTGGTGTTCCATATACGCAAAAGGTCGAGTGTTACAAAAAGAACTGCAGTAACAGGAATAAAGATAATGACGACAGTAGAATTGGTATCCAAACCGACCAATTTCAAACCGAATACAATGGTGATTGCTAAAAGAGACGACTTTATTAGATGAACTTCAACTATTTATAAAAAATAAATTAACTAAGTGCTCAGTACAGATACCTGCAATTAACCAAGCAACCATTCCGATGGTACGATGCACCCAGTTGAATATGTAACGTCTTAAATAAAGAAATTTTAAATTATTGCAAAAAAACACTCACATAAGAAGCCTGAAAAAAACCAAAACAAAATAATTAAATCACAATTTACCAATTAAATTTAAAAATAATTCTTACTTTTCATGGTCTGGACTACAGCGTAACAGAGCAACACAAGGCTAATAAAGTAGGATAAAACAAATAACAAAAGTCTATTTAAAGTGTTTTATTTTATTATGGAATAAATATTGAAGATTGAAAAAGAAATTTTAATTTTTCTTGGAAAGAAGTTTATTACAGTGGATGGTTGTTATAACCAGTAAATTCTTTTTAGTTGTTAAGAATGATTGATTAAGATGTTTCAATTCAAAATAACGAAAATTTATATGATGTTAATCGTTTTAATTATACCCATCTTTATAAGTATAAACTTATTTCAAAGTTATTTAAAAGAATTAAGAAACACTAAGCTTATCTTTATATTGCTTCTTACAAACCTGCAATAAACCCAAGATGATTGCTATCAGTCCGAGCACATGATGCGTTCCAGCAGTCTTAAATAATTTATTTTAATAGCTATAACTCTTCATACATTTATAAGCACCTAAGTTGGAAAAAAGTAGAGCAAATTCTTACTGTTGACCATTTTCCTTTTAATTCAAACAGAATTAGGATAAATCCCATTATAAAACATATCACTGTTGAAAACATAAAAATTTGATGCATCTAAAAACAAATTTATAACTTATGATATATAAACATCAACAACAACAACAAGAACAACAACAATATATATATAATAATTGTGAATAACAGGTGTTGCAGCAAAATTCGCACAAACTTTGATGCTTGCCATATTGTATATTTTTGCAAAGAGAATTTGCAACACAGTTATTTCATCATTCATAATTTGTTAAGTACTATGTTGGTTATGAAATGCTAATATAATTTTTATACAGAATCTTTGATGTTTCTTTTATACTTAACATTATGTTCACCTTTTTATGGTGCAACATTATGGTCACCTTTTAACGCTGCAACACAGATCAATCAATTTCCCACCTAAAAAGAATTTTGCTGCAAAATACTTACTCGAAACCATCTATCTTTACCATATATTTTTTCATTCCAAACTGTTTTCATGTAGCGACTCATGAAGATGCCACATGTTGCAAATAGCAACCATCCCATTGTCATAAAAATTCCTAAAAATTAGAATAAATTAAAAATAGAGAGCTTATTATGGCAAATAATTCAGAGTTATTATTACTAGTGCTAAAATTTCAGCCAAAATATTGCCTACAACTAAATTATATGAAATTAGATAATATCCTTACAACTTTTAATAATATAAAGACATCGTAAAATGATTAATTTAAATAGCATAAATCAAATTTTTACAAAAGAAACATTCTTTTTTTTTGCACAGTATAATAATCTTTTATATATAAATTGATAGCAGAAAGCAAAATAAACTGGATTTTTGAGACTAAAGCTTCCACTTTAAACTCAATTTCACAATCATTCAATCATAATAGTCTGATATAGGTTTGATATTAACTACGGTACTCTTTTCAACTTCCAAGAGGGGATGTACTCAGTTAACCTTGCATTCATAACAAAAATAGCAAGAAATGGTCAAATAAATTTTAGTCTTATGTAAGAACAGTGCCATTGATGGTCTATAATTTTTATCATTAGTGATTGTTCTATATTTTTGTCTATTGAATATAAAAACTTTCATTTACAAGGGATTTTAGATTTGAACCAATACTAGTAATTTAACCAATATTGATAATTAAAGATTATTTGATCTGATCAATCCATTTAAGTTAAGTAAACATGCTAAACTTTTAGTTCAAAAACTTAATTATAGTTTAATTATAGCTTTTTAATGATAGCATTTTTTTTTTGGTGATTTGCAGCAAAATTAAAAATTTTGACTTGCATGAATTATAGAATTCAAAAAAATAATAATCCTAAGAGGAAACTCTGACAACGCTCTCTCACAACGCTCAGCCAATATTTCATAGTGTTTGTGCACAATATTGGTATCAAGCTACAAAAATAAAAAAAAATAAAATCCTTAATTATTGCATGAAGACTATTTTGGTCTTCATAACAAATAACACTTTATCAATCATAGATTAAAGGAGTTAATCACTCTATTCTCAAGTGACATTCCTTTCTTCTTGCTAAATCTTTTATTTTTATTTCAATCATTTAAATGATTTCTTAATACTTTTTTCTTTTATTTTTAGAGCTTGAAAAAAGAAAAATGTTTTTTATTTTTGTAATTTGCTCATTTTTATGTTTATAACACTTGTCAATCTAAACTTGACAAATTAAAAATAATAAATCATGAAATTTATTTTTTTGTATCAAACAAATTGTTGTTGTTTTAACATTCTTATAGTCATTATGAAAATTTCTTATAGTTATTTGACTACCTTTACTCAATTCAAAAAATTGTATTTAAATTGCTTTAAATGTACAAACTTTAATTAAATTCCAACAATTCCATAAAAATTATGCTACACTATTTAGTTTTTTGCTCACTGAATATAGTTTATTACACTAAACTTAGTTCAATTCATTAAGCATACCATGCCCTTTTACAAAGGCACTTAGTGAGGATTCTGAAGAAACTTTTTGAATGGCCATGAGATTAACATGCCCCTCTGACTTAAAATAGCCAGTTGATCCATGATACCCTGGATGTTTACCTAAGATGTAAACATATTATTTCAAAAATAAGAAATGCAATCATTCAATAAAAAACAATATTTTAAGAAGAGACAATTATGCTTGACATTTAAACAATATCATACAATTTTAAAAAATTTTAACAATGATACATTTTAACAACTAATTTGTTGCTCATTTTGGTTGTTATATGAAAATTTGTTTTAAATTTGAAATAGGCAACCCATTGGTAAATAAAAAAGGTACTTTATTTTACATTATGCATAATTAATACAAGACATACCATGAAAGATGAAGAAAATCTTAAAGTTATTTTGTGCTATATTTTTATGACAAATATTTAAAAATTTAATAGCTTTAAAATTAAATATTTCAGTAGAATGAACTTTAAAGTATACATATCCCAGGAACAAATATTAAACTATTTACCATTTAATGAAGATCCAAAAGCAATAGCCAAATAATATTCTTTGTCACTTGATGATTCAGAAGAGCATAAATATCTAAAGAACAAGGTAGTTTGTGTGTGGTACACATTTTAAAAAAATTGCATGAATTTTTTTTATGTGATAATAAAAACTTCAAAAGTTATTCTTCAAATAATTAAAACAAAAAAACCAAATATAGCAAAGAGGAATAAGCAAGTTCTAAAATTTAGTTAAGACCTTGATAATAGTAAATTTGCTTTTTACACACCCTTAAACTTTGAAATGGATACCTTGAGAATGTTGGGTAGCACCTGCTACATTGGAACTTGTTGTTGCATTTTCTTTTCTAGATATTGAAAGAACCAACTAAATTTTTTTCACCAAAAATTTTAGTTGGTTCTATTTCAAAATCTAGTCCAACAAACCTACCAGCAATAAGAGGTGGAGTCTACAAAAAGATTTTTCTCTATCAGACCTTATACATCTGTTCATGTCAATTGCCTGTTTGGCTGTGTGATTCACCTCAACAGTGAGGCATGACTGATAATTTACATAGTGAGGCGCACTCTACTTCATGTAATCCTCATATACAGCTGCATATGGGCATTCCTAGAGGGCACCTCATAGTTAAATATAATGGTACATGAGAAAAACCCAACTTGAAAGACTCTGCCCTAAAAAAACTTCTTTAAACCATCTTTGGGAAACCCAAAAACTACCCTTTAAGAATATGTACCTAATCAACAGTAACTTGTCATGAACATGTCACCATATCTTACATCTGCCTGTCTGTCCTCATCACCTGCTCAACATCAGCAAAAAACCAAAAATTTCATTTCTAACCAATTTCAATAACAAAAACATTTTCTCCAACTAATTAATGCCAGGGTAAAAAAGAATGCTGTACTGGAACTTTTATTTTGCTGCTACTACCTTTGTAGAAAATGAGCAAACTTCAGAGTAAAATTTTTAGGAAAATTCATGCTGTTAGTGAAGATGTACTACATAAAAAGCAGTCTCACAATATCTTAAATAATTTTTATCCTTTAAGATGAATGTCTATAACACTGGTCAACACAGAAATTTATAATTTATTTCTGAGTAATTTCTTTTAGATGTGAGAATGCTGAATCAGAAAATCATATTCATTTTCCTTGATCAGCTTTAGTTTTTTTCCTATGCATCTAATCTCTTAATTATGCAAAATTCTTTTTTTTTTTTCTCTGCTGATGGCAAAGCATAAAGGTGTCTTTAGGTATGATATACATAAGTTTGCAGGCAAAAAATATATCCAAACTTTATACATGATTGTTAATTAGATATACAATCCATGGGGAAGAAATAGGCATATTCTAAATATAATATGAACTAAAATTTTACTTTTATTACTCATTTTTTTCACGATGGACATGATTTTACTTTGCTACGTACCTGTTTATCTTGCTTCTCCTGATTGTATTTGCTATATTCCTGTTTATTATAAAAAAATGTTGACACTTTTGTTTAGTTTATCACCTGTGATGGTTGTAGTGTTTTGATTGGAATGTCATTTAGCTGTTTTATAAGGGTATTCTATAGAATGAAAACTAGAACTAATTCAGCATCATCAAATTACCAAGAAACAGTTCAAATATTCTTGGCGTCAAAAAATGAATAAAACAATAAAATAATAAAAATGACAAATAACTTTGACCATGCTCTAATGTACTTCATGATATACATATATATTAAACTTTTTTTTTAAATTATCATATCATATCATACAACAACTGTCTTTTATTAAATACACTTGTATTTAACCTAAATACGGTTATAAATACAGTTATATACAACTATGTATCGTATATAACTGTATTTATAACCGTATTTAACCTCACAACTATGTTTTTCAAAATCAGAAAGATCAAAAAGTTTAATTTTTGAGTTAAACCAACCTGCAAAAGGAGTTATATCAAACATTATTAATTAACTTTTGAACATACTTTATGCATGGCAACATTTTCATTAAGTCCAATTTATTGAATAAGTAATTACTTTAAGAAGCTTGAACCATTTAACTACCCTATTTGTCAGCAGAACCATACCTGTAGAAGTTATATGATTGTTAATACAACTTAACTGTGCATAAAAGAAATAGTGCTACCTCAAATGTTTTTTAGGTTTCTTAACACAGCTAGAGAATAGTTGAACTGAAAATGTCATAATGTGCTGTCATAATTTATTTGAATTATCTACTAGCCCCACTTTTGAAAAAAAAATTTTTCCTTGCCTTTACAGAGTCACATCTGCCTACATAGTTAGCTTAAGCTTTATTTAACAAATCAGAGAAAAAAGCTTCAGTATCTTTCAAGTTGACCATAATCATGCTTTAAAAAGATGATGCAAATGATTATCCAGAAAAATCAAAAACACCAATTGGCAAATGTTCACTTGACCAGACAGTATAAGATTTTTCAGACTTAGGAAATTAGAGATGTTTGTATCATAAAAATCATTTAAGTACCAAGAATATTGTTTGTGCTGAAATACAAAATGAGCTTAAGCTGTAAGAAATAGCCTTACCTACAACTAAAAGATCCATCATCATATATTGCAGATGAAACCATTTCAACTCCAGGAATCTACAAAACATTAAATATAATTTATATCAAAACCTGATAAAGTTGTATGCCCTGTTAAATGTAAAAAGAAAACTTTAAAAGTGTTTTAAGTAAGAAATTACCTTTTCAACCCAATTTGGTTCAGTATTTTCCGTAATTGAAGTAGCATCCAAGCTTCCAAATTTTACTGAAGAAGAACCTTTTAGGCAGTATTGCCCTTTCAGATTTACCTAATTTGAATGCAATAATAAACTGTGAAATAAACTAGAAACTTTCTAAATTTTACTAATTTACTACATTTTACTGATTTTTTAAAACTTTTTCTAATTTTAAGATGGTTTAGGTTCATTCATTTTGAAAGTTTAGTGGTGAACAGGGAATTAGAATACTTATATTATGAAAATTTTAGTTCTATTGAATTGTTAAAACTTTTATGCAAAATTCCGTTGTCAAATATATAGTCTACTATGGATATTAGGGGTGTTCAAAAAAAAAAAATTTCGAAAACGCGAATACACAACAAGCTAAATTTGGGGCAAATATAAAAAAAATACGATTACAAAAAAAAAAAGTCAAAAATATTGAGATTTACCTTGTGCTCAAGCGTCAAAACCCCCCTAAAAATGCCCCAAATAGTACCCTCGTAGCAAGGCTTTGAGCACAAGGTAAATCTTAATATTTTTAATTTTTTTTTTTTTTAATGTGCTCATAATAATCTATACTTTTTTTTAAAATTGATGTGTATTCGTGATTTTTCTTAAAAGTTCTTTAAATTTAAAACGATTTTATGCAAAAAAACGAAAATATGCGCATTTAACAAAAAAGAATGCGCAATAATTCGTACTTATTTTATTTGTTTATATTCACAGTGTTTGGTTTTCATTTTATTTGTATTAAGCTTTTTAGAAAAACGTTTTTTTTATAGGTTGATTGAATGATACAAACTTAAATTACGTGCAACTTGTATCTTTAAAAAATATTTTTTTAATATAAATACAAAAGTTCAAGCTATCTTCTGAATTTTGGAGCGTAAGCTAAGTAATCCCTTTGCGATTCTTTTCTTGCTTATAACTTTGTTATTTTGTTTCTTGGTTAATAAAGATTCACTGCCTGATGCCTTAAAAATTGAGCGAGTTTTGTCCACAGCAATAAGCCTATTTTGTTTTTCTTCCTCGTCTCTGTAGCGGTGAACAAATTGTTGCATCATTCCAATTGCCCTTTCAGCGTGGTCGTTTACACAAACAATACTTTTTGCAAAATTTAAAAATAATTTATATGTTGATTGCGTGTGCCAATACTGAGGTGGCAAGGTCAGCCAATCATCAATTCGTTGATCTTTTATTCCGATCATATCAAACATTAACCAGGAGAACTCATCAACCAAAGAAGCTAAGCTAGGAATTTGCTGATGAATGTTAAGTTCAATTTTCAACAATTTTTCTATATCTTTTTTTTGCTTATTTTCAGTTTTAAAGTAACATGACTTAGGTTTTGGAAATGATAATATTGCAGCAGCAATTTTTTTCTTTTCTTCGAGTGCAACACCATCATCCAGCAAGGCTAAAGGAATCAGAGTTGAGTCAAGATACCATGTATGTTTAAATAAAGAATTCAACACAGCATCAACAGCAAATGGTTCTGCACATACTGCTTTATACTGATGCATTTGATGAATAGCAGTTACATCCATAAAAGGAGCTTTGATTGTATCATTTGATTGCAGGTACCACTTTGCATAAAAACAAGCTATAAATTCAGTTATTACCTTAATATGTTCTCTATTTTTTTGAATAAAATCAATTTGAGTTGAAAGAATTTGCATTTTTAAATAATATATAGATTTCCCAAGAAATCTTGCATGATGAACCGCTCCAGTTTTTCGAATTTTAATGATAGAAGGAGAAAGATAGCTGACCACTAGCTCTGCAAGTTCTTTTCTATCTTCCCGTACAATATTATTTCTCAATAAGTAAGATCTACAATACTCAAGAGATTCTGTAGCAGCTTTTTCAACAACGGTTCCTTTAATTTCTTCCCAACCAAATTTTACTAACATAGATGGGTTGTACTCAAAATTAGGCTGCTCAAACAAGTTTTTGAAATGTTTAAACAAAGGGTTATCGGGGGCCGTAGTTTTTTCATTTGTTATAGCCTCACAAAAGTGTGTGATTCTCAACTCAGAAACATGATGTCTGCAAGCTAAAAGAATTAGATACTTATTTAACTCAGTAGATATTCTTATTAAAGATCCTTTATGTATTCCTGTATTGCTTGATGTGGTATCAAAACAAAGTAATCCAATCTTTGATTCGAGATTGTACTCTTTTAAGACTTTCATTACACCATTGTACTGATCTTCTCCAGATGAAGAGGGTAATGGCGTAACTCCGAGAAGATGGGAGTCATTATCAATAGTTGCCAGAACCGCAAGTCTATCATGCTTTAATTTTTTTCCATTATTAATTTCAAAAAGTGTCTTTCCGTCAAAATGTATAATGCATGGGTAGGGAGAAGCTCGGATGCTAAGTTCGACATCTTCTTTAGCAATAACTGCCATTTCATGAGCTGTTTGTTTCATCTTTCTAGATGCTGTTGACCTGCTGCAATTTACATTTGTAAGATCAACCCCAGAACTATCAAGGATTGCAGCAGTAACTTTTGTCAAAACGTTTGGAGAAATATCAGTAATTGTGGCAATTAGAGCAACATTACCAGAAATAATATCTTTTGGGATCTCAGCTTTTATAAGACTACTTGACTCTATAGAACGCCGATATCCTGGTTCAAAATCGGAATCAAAAGATGAATCTTCGCTGGTGTCCGTACCAAATTCTAACTCTGAACTTATTTCTACTGATTTAGCAGCATTTTTTATAGATGGATTTCTCTTTCTTGTATTCTCCGAAATCTAAACAGCATACATTATAAAATAAAAATTAATGTACCCAAAATAAAAACCAATGAAAAATTGGAGAAGAGTGAGCAATGATAGAAGAGTTTTTAAATTCAGAAAAAAGGTTTATAATATGGATTTATATTATAATATATAATACCTTCTCGCTATATTTTTTGTCTTCAGGCCCTAGAAATAACTTTCTGTTGTGTTCTTGATCGTATAAAAAATCTAGGTCCTCTTTCCTATCTAGGTCTGATCTATTCTTGTCCTTCTTTATCCAGTTTTGTAAGTCAGCTATTCCTGCCCAAAAGATTTTTCCCAGCTCTTTTCTAAAGTCTTGTTGCTTTTTTAATTCTAAAGGCGACCTCCTGTGCATGTTTTTTTTCAAATTCAAATACGTTTTGTTCAACTTATTCAGCTTTTGTATCAAGTTATTATCTGATTGAATCCAGCTTTAAGCCAGGGAATCCAGCTTTAAGCCAGGGACCCTTGATTTTGCTTAGAATACACCTACAGTGCAGTTCAACACATCTCTCGTATTTTCTGTCTTTTTTTACCGAGCATGCAATTATCATTGACTTTATTGATGTTTTAGAAAGCGTCGACTTAATAAAAGCTATGTGTTGTAAAATATCTAATCCAGTTGGCAGTTGATCAACTAAAGTTAATAACAAAAATATTCAGGTTGAGTTTGCTCTTGTACAATGTGAAATCTTATAGTCATAAGATTTCACATTATAAACTATAGTCTTATATCCTAAACTAGATATTTAAAATTAAAAAAAGCTCAAAACAAATTCGTTACTTGGTATTGCTGGTTTCACTTTCTCAATAATAAAATGTTTGTTTCTTTTCATTTTTATATTTCGCTTTTCATTGCCACTTTTTAATAGTTTCTTACTTTTATTTGCACTTGAAACTTTCATTTTTTGTGACTCTCCTTTGTTTTCTATTAAATTGTCCATTATAATTTTTAAAACTATTTTAAAAGAAATGACGTTCACTAATTTCAAAATATGAGATGAAACTAAAATGTTTACTGCAGAATTTCGCAATATACATTAACGTTAATTTACAATTGTCAGTTTTTTCTTTTTACAAGTTTTAGACAGGTAATAAAATTGTTTATTAAGTGAGAACAAAAGAAAAATGCAAACAAAGTACACAAATCAAGTGACAAAAGAAACATTAATAATTAAAAAACCAAACAATGTGAATATAAACAAATAAAATAAGTACGAATTATTGCGCATTCTTTTTTGTTAAATGCGCATATTTTCGTTTTTTTGCATAAAATCGTTTTAAATTTAAAGAACTTTTAAGAAAAATCACGGATACACATCAATTTTAAAAAAAAGTATAGATTATTATGAGCACATTAAAAAAAAAAAAAATTAAAAATATTAAGATTTACCTTGTGCTCAAAGCCTTGCTACGAGGGTACTATTTGGGGCATTTTTAGGGGGGTTTTGACGCTTGAGCACAAGGTAAATCTCAATATTTTTGACTTTTTTTTTTTGTAATCGTATTTTTTTTATATTTGCCCCAAATTTAGCTTGTTGTGTATTCGCGTTTTCGAAATTTTTTTTTTTTGAACACCCCTAATGGATATGCTTGGTTTTGTAAAAAAATACTCTTTTAATCTAATAGTTTTCAACCAGCTTTTAATAAAAAAAATTACATCAACTCTATTGCAAATATGATTAAACACATAATTAGCACACTGTTAACATCATATATCAGAAAATGTTTTTAATGTAGCGCATATTTTAAATTGAAATCATCAAAAGTAACTTTAATTTAACACTTATATTTATACTAAAATATTTATATATACTTATAAAGTATATATACTTATAGAGGAATTGTTATAACACTTTTACTCAAGAAACATAAAAAAATTATGTTTCAATACAATGAAAAAAAAGTTATCAAAACTGCCGAAATTGGAAGATCTCAGAAATTGGTTTACAATCAAATTTGACACTTGACACACATATAACAGCTAACAACAACAAAAAATTCCAAGCATGAAAAATAAGTTAAGTTGTGAAAATCATTATTCTGAAAGCTTCTAAAAAGTCTTTAATGTATCTTATCATCTGATACTTGCAATGTCAATTGATGCTTCAAAATGGCCTGCCCAAACCTTTGATGTAAATTATACTCAGAACATTTGGAATGATATTGAA
Organism: Hydra viridissima; assembly: GCA_014706445.1. Lineage (NCBI taxonomy): Eukaryota > Metazoa > Cnidaria > Hydrozoa > Anthoathecata > Hydridae > Hydra > Hydra viridissima. The sequence goes on along the minus strand of QPEY01000023.1, from coordinate 48,412 downwards.
AATAATGTAAAAACTAAGAAACCAAAAACTTCAATGAAGTGTGGTAAGCAATGAAGGAAAGCTGGTATTTGATTTCAACATTTCATTGCCACATTTTAGTTAAAAATTTACCACAATATTTGGAAGTTACAAAGCAGACAGGTACCAAACCAAATAAGAAAATAAAAAATATTTGTGCTGATTTTGTGACCAATGAAAAATATGAATCTAAATTAAAAACCAGAAATTTAATAACTATAACTTTTTTGTTCCAGTTCCAGCAGGAATCTTTAAGACAGCTGAATGATTTCAAAGTTAGTTTTGGATGACTTGAGCCCTGTTGTTATTTTTGCTACTTTCATAATATCTTTTTAAAAGCAGAGTGGATAGCAATAGTAAAGTTTTAAGTAAACTTTTATAAGAAACTTAATGTGATTTCATCTCAACTGTCAACATATAAGAAATCTAAACTATTAGACACTAATGCAATTTCAAGCATGTTTTATTGTTATAAAAATATTTGCTTGATGTCAATAAATAAAAATTTTAAATGCTAGTAAAATATGCAGAAACAATTGTTACTCCATATTAAAGCTCATAATAATCTTACAATTTACAGTTATTTCATCATTCATAATTTGTTAAGTACTATGTTGGTTATGAAATGCTAATATAATTTTTATACAGAACCTTTGATGTTTCTTTTATACTTAACATTATGTTCACCTTTTTATGGTGCAACATTATGGTCACCTTTTAACGCTTTTTAGCATGCAAAAGTTTCTAGCCAGTGACATTTTGTAATCTAATTTACTTTTAAAGACTTATGATTTATAATTATTATGAAATGTTAGCATGAGATGTAGGAAATCATAGCAAAAGAATATTATTTATGTTTGCAAATCTGTTTATAACTGTAGTAGTTGTACTTGCATGTGTCAAAGTTTCTGGCCAAAATGTATAACAAGGAATTATTAGTATTAATTAAATGAATTAATGCACAAAAATATGACATTGATTCAATTAATCAAGCAGATGAAATTTAATCCCAATCTTCCTTCAATGATTTGAATAATCTGGCTGGATTTGAATATTTATGCTATATGCTAATATCAATCTAGCATTTCCTATAAGTGTTTTATTGGGTTTAAGTCTGGTGATAAAGATGGCTAGCTTAAAACTCTCACATTTGAAGCTGAAAACCACTGTTTTAACAACTTGGGTGGGTGTTTGGGGTCATTATCGAAATCTCCAATTTTGTGGAACTGTTTTTTTAGTATACGATAAATTATTTTCTATATCCTAGTGAGTAGCTGAGAACATATTTCTGTTGATCTGAACCGATGGACTGACTTCTTGTGCAGAGAAATTTCCCCAAATCATGACACTCCATCCACTGTGCTTTACAGTTGGAATTTGGTACCAAACATAATTTCTTGTGCCAGTTGAATGTCATACAAGTTATCTACCATCACTTCCAAGAAAGTTGTTCTGAGAAAATTACTTTTTCCAATATTTGATTGCTCATTGATTGTTGATGATCTTTGGCAAATTTTAATTAGGCCTTCTTATTCTTTTTACTGATTAATGGTTTTTTATCACCTATATGAACAAAAAATCTCACATCATGTAGACTCCATGTTACAGTACAACTAACATTAATTAGGTCTTCATCAGCTCGCATGCTATTTCAGCAGCAGTTTTTTTGACATTTGCATTTGATTTGAGTTTAATGATATGATCTAACTTTTTAGATGTTTTTCTTGATCTTCCGCTATGTGGAAAATATTTTAAACTACATTCACAACAGCATTTTACAATAATATTGTTCACTAATATTGTTGATTTAATTAAATTAATAAAAGTAAAATAATTTTACAACATTCACAAACATAATTAGTAATCTTTTGCTACATAATCTTGTTTCCTATATCTCATACTATACTAACATCTCATAAAAATTAAAAATCATCAATCTTTTTTTTATAATAAATTCAAATATGTTACTGGCCAGAAATTTTTGCACACCACTGTAAATGCACATATTTTATAAAATAAATAAAATGTGTATATTAGGTTGGAAAGAATGTTTTTTGGACTTCAGTAAAATAATTTAATTCATGGAGGCAAGGTCATCCTATTGTATTTCTATAAGCTTAAGACATGTTGATTTAGCTGTGTGTGGCTGCACATTATCATGCAGAAAACAAATCTTTTGGTGCATTGGCTGAATTTGAGTGACTTTCTGCCTGAATTTTTCCAGTTGTTGACAGTAATAATCAGCCATTATAGTAGTGTTGGGAGGAAGAAGCTCAAAATGCACAATGGCATTTACATCTCACTACACTAACAACATGACCTTCTTTTGTTGAGGATCTGCTTTAGGCTTAAAGTCTGCACCCTCTTCAATGTTAACCCACTGACACTTGTGTGTGGCCTACAAAAAGTACCCACTTCTCATTGCCAGTGATTAAGTAATCTAACCAGCAAAGTGTTGCTTTTTAGAGAACAAGCATGTGCAGATTTCCAAGTGCACATCCTTGTCATGTCGTATCAGACCTTTTCCAATGAATGAAGATAGTACAGCACTGATGCGTGAGAAAGTTGGAGTGGAGAGGCTATACAGTGTCTGAGTCTTAAACCCTCCTCCACTAGTTAGCACAGTGCTTTAGAATCAACTTCAATTGGACAACTAGACCATGGACAACATTCAAGTTGGAAGTCATTGGAAAGAAAATGTTGAAGCCAAATTTGACAAGTGCATTTGGTAATACTTCCTTTGCCTAGGGCTTGGTATATGTTGTGTTCAGGTTCACCAGCAGAATGACTGAGCTGGAACTCATATAAGATATAGTGTTGAACATGGGATTTCTGATTTTATGTCAAGTAAATCACCTGTACATGGTTATATAGTACTTATATGAAAACTTTTAGAAAATAATGCACTTTTGATGCATTAAAACAAAATTCTAGAAAATTATAGTATTTCCCATTTGATGAGATCCTTTTGTATGGGCACAAGTGCAAACTAACTTTCTTTTCAACCCAATATATGAAAACACAAATTTTATGATAATAACATATCTCAACATAATAAAACATATTTTCAGATATTTTTGTAACAAGTTGTGAAGTTGTGTCAACTATTCATTTAACATATGTAACAAAACCTTTATCTTAAAAAGTAGCCAGAATAACAAAGTGTTTTTAAGCTTTTCTGTTTTCTTTAATTTGAACATTATAATTTTTAATCTAAATATACACATAAAAAAATAAATAAATGACAGTTTAGTTAAGATTTTAGAGAAGTTTTATATAAAACTATTGCTGAACTAAGTCAAAGATTAGATACAAGACTTTAAGGTACATGTTCATATTTTGTATATCAACCTCAATTTAAACCAGAAAAAATTTACAAAGCTTACAAACTATTGCTGTCAAGATTTTACATTAGTTTCTTATAATAAAACAGAAACTAATGAAAAAATATGTAACATTAAAAAAATGCTAAGGATTTATAAAATAAAACAAATACACATATTATGGATACATTATCTTACCATAAAGTAGGCATTTGAATTATCCAGCTTTTGAGCAAATGCAACCCATATATTTGAAGAGCTAGACCAAAGTTCTTTCACAATTTTATTTAAAAATTTGTCATAGTAAAATGTTGCAATAGCCTTGCAATTAGTGGTACAACTTTTTGGATGAAGAAAGCAATTGTATTCTTTACCACACTTTGAGAGATCCAACTGTTAAGATTTAAAAACAATAAATATAACAAAATGAAATAAAACTTTATATAAAGTAATAGCAGGTTAAAAAATATTACTTTGTTACCTTACTTATATTGGAGGACACATTATTGTCAGTTTTAGGTATGTTTACTGTTGTAGTAAAATAGTTATTAGTTTTGCTGACGGCTGGTAAGGTCTGTTGTGTAGGTCTAATTGTCGACTTTTCAGAATCAGTAAAAATAGAGGTCAAAAAGTTTATAGATTCATTTGATATGTTATAAGATTTGTAATGGTAAGAAGGAAGGTCACCTGTAATACAAAATATATTTAATTTACATAAAAGGTAACAAATTTTGCTTACAAAATATATTTAATTTACATAAAAGGTAATAAATAGTAATATTAAAGTAATAATAATAAAAATGTTTTACACAGAGAATTTTTAAAACGTTCTACAGTTTTAGCAAATTTTAAAACTGTACAACAAAAAAGAAAAACAGACGCTAAAATTTTGAACCAAAAGATATTGAAAAATTTTCCAAATAATTCATAGGGCTTTAGATAAGTAATCAAATTATAATGAAAATTCTTTCCCAAAACAGACAATATTTATAGGATAAATCACAAGTAAAAGGGAATGAAAATTGCTTACAAAATATATTTAAAGCGTGTTCACGAAATAAATGTGAAAGAATAAGCACATCGTTATTTTTTCAGTGGTTGTATTAAAATCTTTTTAATTGTTTTGTATTTTATTTACAATGTGTTGTGGTTACAAAAAAATATATTAGTTCTTGAAATTAGTTTTAAAAATGACAAAAGAAGAAGATGTAAGATAAAAAATTATGCACAAATATTTACAAAATCCTAATAGTAGCTACAATTCAATGCCAAAATTGTTGCAAATAAATCCATACACTGTTAGTCGTGTTATTCAACATTTTTCTCAAACAAAATCAATCAAACACAAATCTGGTGATGGAAGAAAGAAAGGTTTTAAAGATATAAAACTACCCAGCAAGCACACAACGTTGAAAAAACATTGAAATAACGTTGATCAACGTTATTTCAACGTTGTGTGCTTACTGGGTAGTTAGAAAACTGGTTAACAGTTTTAAGAATAACCCACTTTCACTAAGGGAACGTGCAAATATATATGGATTTTCTCATAGTTTTGTTGCAAAAGTTAGAAACAAACATGGTTTTCATTCTTTCAAAGCACAAAAAGTGCCCAACCGTTCTGAAACTCAACAAATAATTGCAAGAACCCGCGGCAGAAAGTTGTATGACAATTTTATTTCTAAAAATTTCTGTATTATTGAAAAAAACAAAAAATTTTTGCAGAAACATTAAAGATATTAAAATATCATTTAAAAAAGCATCAAACAGTTTTGATTCTTATTCTGTGCGCAAGCTTATGTGTACCACTAAAGCAAAAAGCTCGAAATTTTATTAGATTCCCAGAGGAATAATTAATTTTTTTTAATGTTTGATCTTCTTATATTAAAATTATTACTTGGTTTGAAATAAAAATTGAGGAGTACTTTTTATTAGTTGTTTCTACTTTCTTTCACATTTATTTTGTGTACACGCTTTACAATGAAGTATTATCAAAATTTATACTAACAAGATTTTAAAACTTTAAATGGATCTTTTAAAACACAAAGTACAAACTTCTATAATTTGTTGCAGAACTATACATGTTTTTAAAGTAGTTTTCTGAATTTAGATACTAAACATTCAGACCATCTTGATTTCAGAATAACAAACAATACTGTAGATCAGTACTCTTTTTAAAAATGTATTTGAATTATTTCAGAAAAATCAGTAAAGGAAAATTTCTCATTAAAAATTTTATATTTATGACTTATTTACCTTATGTAAAGCAAAAACTATTCTTAATAAGTACTTGTTCTAAAAAAAATATTCTAGTAAAATGGAGTACATTTCTAAATAGCTAAGTTATACTTTGTCCTCCAAAACAACAATTTTATGATTCATGTAAAAAAGCACTTGATTTCACAATTATGTAAAAATTTATAAATTTAGTTTTCATGTGAATTCTATAAAAAAAATACTTTATCCATTTTTACAAAAAAAACTGAAACTCTTGAAATCAGTAACATAAGCAACATCTACATAAATACTAAAAAAACTAATATTTAATGGCATATCCATAACTTTTTCGGATCACTGTAAGAAAGAAGTCCTTAAGATTACAAAGTTCTCTTACCAAAACAGTGCTAAACTGTGATCTTAAGTCAAAATCACTCTTGATATTATGACATGGATAGCAATAACTAAATATAATTCTTTTTTGCAATCAAAATAGAGCAGTTTACAAATTAATTAATAGAAATTATTCACTATGTGTTGTTCTCTTCATTTTTTAAATAAGGCAATTGTTGTTGTTTTTTTTTGTTAATAGAATGATTTAAAAGTGCTAGATTAAGAATTCATCATCCCAATCAACCTAACATCTTTTCAGCTTTATTATAAATTTGAAGTTGAGGTGTAGCTGGGAGATACTTAGTTAACTTCATAAAAAAAAAAAGTGCTGAAAATATCTTTTAGTTGCTGATTTCAGGCATTGAAAGTATTACTATGCCAAAGTATTTTACTGAAGAAATTTAGTTGCTTATACATAAAATACAAACCCATAATGTAGCCCTTATGCATGTTTATGATTATTTGCCTGTTTGCATTCATTGAGAATAATTTAGAGTACTTTGAAAACAAAATTATAATGTGTGTGCAATCTTATTTAAATAAAACTTCTTTTTTACCTTAAATAACTTTTCTTTTCAGATTATTGATCAATAGTTTCATGATAAATTTGCTAACTCTGTAAACTTATTTACTTCAGGGGACAGAGTTAGTTAAGAATCTTAATATGTTTTCTATACAATAACCTTTATTATGTACAATTCTAAATATTTTATTATCAATAACAACTTCAAACAGGTAAAGATCGAAATTCCTAACGCATAAAAAATTAAACAGGAAAAAATAAGATTTCTACATGCTAAAGGCATTTAAAAAACCAAGACTTACCATCCAAGGTAGATCCAAAAGCAATTGCACCATAATGAGGATATGTGAGGTTGTAAAAACTGTTTCCAATAATTGATGCTGACCTTTTAAATCTAAACAAAAAAAATATTTAAGGCTTACAGAATCTAATTTGATTTTTGCAAATACTGTCTTTTAGTAATAAATATATTGCTTAAAAATATTATTAGACAAAGATAACTTTATAAAATGACTCTAAAAATTGAAATTAATATTTACAGTGTAATTATGTCATATTTAAGATACATACTTGCAAAAGAAAGACCCATCATTTAAACTTCCAGATTCAAGTAGTATTATTTCATTGCCCTAATGGAAAAAAACTTGTTCTAAAGAAAACCGGACGTTGTAAATAATAGAAACAAAAAAAATATAAGCTGATTTCATCTTTATTGTCAAGAAACAACCCAAGGTTAACTTAGCATGAACTTTCAAACAAAACCTTCAGCAAAAACCATGAAAAAAAATGCTTCTGATACAGTTAAAAGCATTTTATATAGGAAAACCATTGATGTTTATGCAGAATTTAGAAAACCAATGATGACACTTACAAAATTTAGTTAGCGTAAGGAGAGATATGGTTGGTCTTTGGAAAAGAGAAAGAAAGTAATTTTCAATTATAGCGTAATAAATAGGAAAAACAAAGTTCTTATTAGAAGATTTAAATCTGAAGAATTTAGCATTCACTTTGTTCTAAGGATGCAAGATGACATTGGAAGAGCTGTTATCTGTAATTTTAGCGGAGAAGGTACCTATACAGGTTGAATCAACCAAAGCACCTATATAGACACTAGAGAACTGCATGGTAACTGATCAAACAAAAGTTGGCAGTTTCAACAAGATATGGCTAACTAGCTCACACACTCAAAGCTTGGACAAAAAGAAAAAATTTAAAAACACAGTATCTCTTGGTGAAAAAACTCGAAGTGGAAGACCTCCAAAGCTTACAAAACATGATAATGCAATACCATCTAGAATGAGACTAATTAGTAATAATTTCATTCTACAGCAAGACAATGATCCCAAACATTGTTCCCGAGTGCCCAAAAAATATTTACAGGACATGTGTGAGGAGGGAGCTCTCGAAATAATGAACTGGCCTCCTCAAAGTCTTGAACATTATTGAATATGTTTGGGATTATTT
>QPEY01000023.1:7598-38255 GCA_014706445.1 Hydra viridissima | reverse complement strand
TTTGTATGAAAACATAAAGTAATTTAAATAAAAAAATGATTCGAAAATTTCGAATCATTTTTTTTGAATCGAATCTCGAATCGAAGCGACATTTGATTCGCGAATCGAATCGAATCGAAGCGATTCGCAGGGCCCTAATATATATATATAATTTTATTTTCAGAACTAAAATTTTTTACCTGTGCCAGCCAATCTGGTTTGCCATTAGAAGTGAGAGAGTTACCATTAAAATTTCCAACTAAAATATTATTTGATCGCACACAATATTGGCCACGTAAATTCACCTTACAAAAAGTAAAATAAGTTAAATGCTTATAATGTCTGATTACAACAGTTAATCATTAGGAAAATAAATTATTTGTTAAATAAGAAATACAGATTTATTTAGTTTCAGCTAAATTTATAGAAATAAATTTCAATTTATACCATAAAATTACTAGATTTATTAAATCTTTGACCAAATGCAACCCAATTATATTTTGTCCATAGCCAGATAATCAATTGATCACTAACTTTATCGTATTGATACTTTGCTAATGCATTTGACTTTGTAATGTTGCAAATGTTAGTATCACAAAAACATGCCATATATTTAGTTCCACATATTGAAAGATCAAACTAAATGTAAGAAAAGATACAAAACAAATATACCTTTTTTTATATATATAATGATTAAGATATTATTTTATAACTTTTATACAAATATATGCAATCAGTCACAGGAATAACCTTTACAAAAAATTTTATGTGTAAAATGGAAGACAAATATTATCAATTTAATAATCCAAACAAGCTGTACATGATATTTGTATTAAGAAATAAATTAATAAGATGTTAGTCTTTCTTTAACTTTGTTTTATTGAGTTTGTTATACAGGAGCCAATCTAACTTAGCTGTATGCTTCAGATCATTGGACCAGGAGTGCCTAAGGCATAGTATTGCCTTGCAAAATTTTCAGGTACTGTTAATGGTCTTATAACCTATTCTCAATACCAGTTAGCAATCTGTAGCTGTTACTATTAAATCCTGAATAAATTCTAATTTAATGCTTGCTTGTGAAAGTAAAGTTTTTTGGATTCATTTGCTCTTTAGCAAATCTCTCCAGAGCATTCATTTCTAAACATTTTGAATTTACTTTATTCAGCAAATGGTTCTTTTTTACAAAGCTTCAACCCTTTATTGAATTACTTTTTTGCAATCACTAGATGTTCTCATCTGTTTTGCTATACATAGAGGTTTTCTTCTTAATACTTTTTGATGAACTATTTTGCTTCTAAGAATTCTTCTGATAGTTTGTCACATACTGCTTTTCCAGTAGCTGTTGCATAGCTTTCTGTCATATTAGGAGCATATTTGGGATTTATTCTCCACTTTTTAATGGTTAGTATGAGCTCTTGGTAATTAAAAGTTTTGCTAAACACATTTGAATTTTTTTTTAAGAACCACTTTAATATTTATAAAAATACTTCATCTTTGAATGGTCGTATAGTATATCTTTTTCTGTCTGTCTTTTTGAGAGGCTATTTACTGATAATGTAAAATTGTGACTGATTGTGGCTATTATATGTAAATCAGTCATAAAAAAAATTACAGTTATACTTACCTCATTTTCGTGAGAAATTACTGCTGAATTTAAGACCAATACGTAAAAAGCAATTGAATACATTTAAAAACTTTTCACAGATTATTTCGAGATATTCGGCAACTCAACTTTGTGACCGGGAAACGTGTAAAAACGTGTAAACACATTGTGACCGGGAAACGTGTAAACACGTCCGCGTACTAGTTAATAGTGGAGGCCGGCAGACGACAAAATTCATTTCGTACTGGCTGGTGGTGGAGACCGGGAAACGGAGAGGACGATTGTTCTTCAGGGTTTAAAACGCGGGGAAAATCATTAAATATGGAATTTTGGTGCATATGGTATGCGAAAGCACAATTGGATACATCTTTGATTTTGAAAATTACAACGCTCAGGGAAAAACGTTAATCCAAACAATCGAAACCGCAATATCACCGTATATTGGTTTGTGGCATCACATATTTATGGATAATTATTATAACAGTGTGCAGAATGCTGAAAGACTACTTGAACAAAAAGTCCGAATTCGTGGCACTATAAGGAAGAATAGAGGACTTCCAGATTGTTTGAAAGGAATTTCGTTAAAAAAAGGAGAAGAAGCATTCAGACGAAAACAAGAAACTTTGTTGCAAGTATGGCAATCCAAAAAAACTGTGTCCTTGATATCTACTATCCACTCTGCAGAGATGAGAGAAAGCCAAAACGTTGACAGAACTACCAGAGCCAAAATAGTGAAACGTAATGCCTTAATCGATTACAATCGATACATGAAAGACGCATCTATCAATACTTGGCGCATTACTCAATACTACGAAAGACTGAGTGTTGACCTGCTCTTCGGAAGTTCATGTAAAAATTTGGCTTCATATTTGGTTTAAAGTTTTGACAGGCCCGTATTTAATTGTAGATTTACAAGAGCTAGAGTGGTCAATTTCGGAGCGCTTGATGGTGACAGACAACTACTTTGATCTAAAACTAAAACATGGATATTTTATGTTTATAATAAACTTTGTTTAGAAAGTTTGGTAAAACTTTTAAGTTATTCGTTTTTAAAGAGATTAGAAACTTGTCAAAAAAATAATTCCTGAAATCTATCTTGTCTCATTTCTTAATAGTCAAGACGTTCTTTCAATATATGCATGTAAAAATTATCTAAGTATAAATGTTTACCGGGGGGTTATTGTAAGTGGAGGCCCGCCGGATGCTTTAGCAAGTTGAATAGTTCCTCCGGGGATGATTCTCTATTGGAAATAGCTCGAGATGCAATTTTTTCGGCTGCTTTGGCATCATTTGCTGCTAAAGATTGAAGGTTTTCTCTCTACTTTATTTGAGAGAATTGGTGTAGCAAACCTTTACCTAAAGGACTGAGGAATGTGCTGCAACGCACACTTGGTTCTTTCTTAATGGTGGTTGCTCTTCAAGAGGATGTTTTTCTTGCAGCTTTGAACGACCAATTTAGCAGATTAGACAATAATATCGTGCCTCTTCTTTCAAGTCTCACTTGTATTGAAATTAAACAAAGGAGGAGTGCAACTTCCTTCCCCTCTTGTTTCCTGCGTAAAGTAGTTCTGCACGATTCATTGAGTCCTTGTGGTACCCAAGAATCACTGATGTTGATCTTGGTCTTATACAGCTGGTATTCGATCTGCTTAGAAAACAGAAAGCTGTCTTAGACATTTTTTTAGACAGAGCAAACCCACAAACTTTCGATTTTCATCATGAATCTTTCCTGTATTTGGAATTGTATTAATTCACTAAATCTAACTTCACTAAATCAAACTCTGCCTTTTACAAAATAATCTAATATTATATTATCTGTGAAATTATAATTGTATTTCTGGTCATTTTTTTTGCAAAGATAGTATTGAAATTTAATAGTATGACTGATTTATTTTTCATTACCCATGCGTGTTCACCTCGTGTTTTGGCTTTCTCGCTATTTTCTTCGGTCGAATGTTTTATGTATGCGTCCAATTTAAAAATTAAGGATAATATTTATAATCTTTCTTATTTTCCCTCCTCACAATACATAAAGTTAAAATAGAATACTCAATACATTAGTTAAAATGGAAATTGACATTGAGGCTGTTTATCATTCTAATGAGCTAAGTGCATATAAACTTTAGACGTCTCTGCTTTTAAATTTTTTGAAAGAAAAATTCAGTTAAATGCTGTTAGAATATTACTCAAATCACTGCGCAGACACAGATATGCAATTGGCTATACAGGCGACGCGTGATTTGCAAAAATTAAAAAGTATGAAAAATGAATTTATATATTTGTACTTGATCTATATTATACTTGATCAAGTCGGGAGAAAATGTAAAAAGTGAACAATTACTTTCAGTGCTTCATGTTCAATATCAGCCGGTACAGTACTTTTTTTACAGAATTAAATGTATTCGTTTATAACTATAAGCTTTATATAAAATATCATTTGCACCCAATAATAAGTTTCCAAACTTTTCATAGTCGAGAAACATAAAAATCGAGCAACAACAAAGGTAGCCAACCGTGACAATATGATTTTTTAACTACCCACCCGCAACTTTTGCACTTGCTATAACGACAAAATGTCTAATGGCAATGCGACTAAGTTAAGTATGAAAAATTTAGAAATGCATAATTAGTTTGCTTTTGCCAAAGCCAAACTGCGGCGACATTATGACTTTTACCTATGAAATTACAGCAATAAAATTTAAATGTTTTATTTCGAAAACATATTAACTTGTAGTAACAATTCACACAAACACATTTTTGAATTTCAATTAATTTTGATTAACCATCTGTGTTTTACTTAGTATCGTTTAGATTGAACTCACACATCTTAAAACTGCGCCATTTGAAGCTATGATATTTGTAACTATTCGAATGCGCAGTTTTCATGAGCAAGCGGATTTAAATTATTACGCAACTCTATTAACGTATTAGTCGTTCTGCTCTATTCAGCTTTCAACTGAACACGACAACGAAAACGACAAAAGTATGAACTTCTATTATGTCACTTGCATCCTAATGTAAGTTGATATTTTGATGTGATTCGATTTGTTAGCAATCCAAAAATTTAACTTAATGAAAATATGCTAATATTAAGCAGAGAGAGAGAAAATGTCTTAGTTATATTGATCACAAACAAAACATCACGCAATAAAAACAAACGCAAAACGTCACGCAATAAAAGCTTCAAAAAATTAGTTGTTTTGAAACTCGTTTTATATTTTAGTTGTTCAGGGTTAATTTTTGTTCCAATCCCAATATTTACCCAAGCCCAATTCTTAGAGCAACTCCAGAAATATTTATGTAAAACAGTATCAAGAAGCGCGTTTGAGCAAAATATATATCGTAAGAGTAACCTAGCTATTTTCTTTTACCATACTAGCCAATTTTTAACTTTGGAAGTTCTAACTCACTCAATGCGTAAACTATAAGGCAAAATATGAAAATAAATAAGCTTATAAAATTTACAAAATCATTCGAGAACCATAATTTCTTTCCTTGAAAGTCTTTGCTTTTAGTGATGATTAAAGAGTATGACTAACAAGATAACAACGACGCTCTTATAAATTGAATAAACTTTTAAAAACTTCAATTATACGGGATAAAGCTAAGCTGTTAGAAATTTCATATCTAAAAGATAAAAAAGTTATTTGAAGTTTAAAAGCCAAATTTTTAATGGAAGAATTAACTTGCGGCCTACATTTCTCCCTAATATTTTTCATTCTTTGTTAATACTTTTTTTTACCGAGTAAAAGATTCTAGTTTTTTTTACCGAGTAAAAGATTCTAGTTTTTTTTGCGTAAAACGTTTTATGCTTCACTGGCCTACAATAACAAATATGTAACTTTTAACATTACTAAGGCCAGTATAACATTTTTTTAAAACAAATTTGCCAGATTCTTATGGTGATTTTTTGGTGAGGCCTAAAATCATAATATCAAAGTTGTATAATCCATGATTTCTTCACATTTAAAAATGCGTAATTTGAGAAAGCATTTGTTTTAAGTTAAGCATCAAGACGTACAGTAAATCCAAATTAAATTAAGTAAACCATTGGTTGCAAATTAAATTAAGGGGATATCATTGGTTGCAAATGTTATCTTCAGCAACGATCTATGTTTCCCGCGTTGTTCTCTTCCAAGTGTTTGTTTTCCTTCATTAAGCATAAATGCGCGCTTCTACTTTTTTTCCGTGCGTCCAAATATAAGGTTAGCTCTGGTTACAAAAACCAGTATCGTTTTATGTTTTATTTTGAGTAACGAAACTTGAGTGAGAAACGTTTTATGTTTTATTTTGAGTAACGAAAAATAACTTCTGAAATGAATCAAAATATGACATATTCCTTGCATCGCCTATTTGTCCCATTTTTATGTTCAATTTAAGCAAACTTTTGAAAGACTTATATGAGATACAAAACAAAAATGCCAGATACGGTCACCGAAAAATACATAAAAATCAACTGTATTTATTTTTAAAAACTTTTAGAAATTTTTTTGTTGCGATGTTTTATTGATCTTAAGTTAAGGTTTACATGCTAAAATGTCTGTAATGTTTTTTAAAATGAAGTAGAATTGGTAATTTTTTTAGGATCCAGTCATTGAAACACGGTGCGAAGATGAGTCAAACAAACTGTCAATTTTCCTTAAATGAGACTGTTTGTGAATACACTTCATTAACCGAAACAACAAATGGAGTTCCATCTAATATAACACGTCTTACATTACCATTCCAATTGTTCATTGACGTATCTGGTATGTTCAAATCATTATATTCATTAAGAATTCTTCTGTTCAGGTCGAACTCAATAACTGCTATTCCCTCAGACTCATTTAAATTATTAACTTCCTTGACCGAACTTTACCTCAACGGCACTAAATTATCAAAACTTCAGTCTGACACATTCAATTCATTAACTTCGCTAAAAACTCTCAATTTGTCACACAACCAATTATCCATTCTTCCTCCTGACTTATTCAAGTCATTAACTTCATTAAAAACTCTTGATTTGTCATACAACCTACTTTACAGCCTTTCTCCTTACTTATTCAACCCATTAATTTCTTTAACAACTCTTCAGTTATCATCCAACCAACTAGATACTCTTTCAACCCATTTTTTTATGCCATTACCTTTATTAAAAGAACTTTATTTATCTTCCAAACAAATATCCAGTTTTCTAATTGTAAATTGGATAAATATCAATTCATCATCTTCAAGATTAACATCACTTGATTTATCTGATAACAAAATTTCCAGTCTTCAATTTGACATATTCAAGCTATTAACTTCATTAACATCACTTGATTTATCTGATAACAAAATATCAAGTTTTCAGACTAACATGTTTTTCTCAACAGTTTCATTAACATCACTTAGTTTAAGGTTCAACCAAATATCCAGTCTTCCGTCTGGTATATTCAAGCTTTTAACTTCATTGAAAAAACTTGATTTAGCTTATAACAAAATATCCAGTACTCCGTCTGACGTATTCCAGCCATTAACTTCATTAACATCCCTTGATTTATCTGGCAACCAACTTTTTAGTCTTCCATCTGGCGTTTTCAATTCATCAATATCATTAACATCACTTGATTTATCTTACAACCGACTTTCCAGTCTTCCGTCTGGCGTTTTCAATTCATCAATATCATTAACATCACTTGATTTATCTTACAACCAACTTTCCAGTCTTCCGTCTGGCGTTTTCAATTCATCAATATCATTAACATCACTTGATTTATCTTACAACGAATTATTCAATCTTCCCTCTGAAGCATTCAATTTACTAAATAAATTGTTTAGTCTTGATTTACAACACAACAAAATAGCTAGTCTACCACCGGACATATTCATGTCACTAACTTCCTTAAGATTTCTTAGTTTACAATACAACCAAATAGCTAGCCTACCATCTGATATTTTCCAATTGACGACTTCTTTATATATACTCAACTTGGATAACAACCCCTTAATCTGTGATTGTAATCTTGCAAGTACCAGCAAGTTAAAGCAAGCAAGAACAATAACAATATCTGGCCAGTGCTTATATAATATAACAAGAATTTTTATCAAACTAGAACAGTTGAACAAAACAGGTAATTTTTATGATCTAAATGAGTGAGCGTTCAATTTATTCGAAGTTTTATTTCTTGTAAAAATATAAAGTTCCTTAAAAATTTGTTAAAGTTGACTTCCCAGTAAGAACGCAAAGAAATTAACTGGCAGTGTACGGGAAATCAACATATATATCTAAAAATATCAACTTAATTATCATTTTTTTACTGATGATTAACTTTTAAAAATCAATTTCGTTCTTCATTATCAATATATTAACTGCTTTTTGTTTTTTAAAGAGATGTGCAATTTACTGCTGTATAACTGCTCAACTAATTCCAACTTATTATATTTGAATGGTAGTTACAATTGCATTTGTAAGAATGGTTACCAAATAAAATCAGGAGTCGTTGAAACATTTACAGAAGTATGTGAAGTTTTTTTTTTTATTAATCAATTTATCTTAGATAATTTGAAACTTTACCTCAATTTTACGTTATTTTAAAATTGTTTTCTTTAAGTTAAGAATTGCAAACACGTCAATATTATAAGATATAATTGTATCTAGGTTTTTTAGCCTTATGGCTGGCTCAGACATTCCTTGGATTTCAAGCCGGCTTAAGCCGGTTCCATACAGCAAATAAGTGCTGTCTACCATTAGCTGTGTATTTCATGGCTAATTACTGTATACTACTAACACGGTTTAAGCAAGCGAAAGAAAATTTGTTAATAGAAATAATTTTCATGCGTACCTAAGACGCGTATTACGCGCGCGTTTCAGTGCCATTTATGCGCGCTAATAATGATTTAAATAAAAAATTTGGATTCCTTGATCTCAAATACCATACAATATCACGTATACAATATATACCACATGTTTTTTAAATAAATTTTACGTATATATAAGGGGCGAACTACACACGCGTATACTTCTTAGAGTCTTTTACGCGCACGAAAATAGATATAAATAAAAACGTTTTGGTACCTCAAACCAAAATGCGCACATATACTAATGAAAATAAAAGATTTGGATTTAAAAGACCAAAATACCGTATTATCTTATCTTACTATTCCACGACCAAAACAAAAAAAGAAAAAAAAGTATTATTAGCAAAAACAGCTTTATTTTGTTACTAAGCCGTTAAAAAAATACGAAACATCAGGGGGAAGTGGTTTTCCATTTTCAGATTTGTGGTTTTTGAAACTACTGCGGTAAACGAAACTAATATTTTCAGGGATTTCTTTCTGCTACTTCTAACTTTACCTCAAACTCGACCAGCCAATTTATTTCAGTTTTAAGATGTTCATCTTTATTTCTGATCAACTCTTTTGTTTCTTTTTGATATTGTAGGTGTAGGGTCAGAGTACTATGTAGAGAACTTGGAGCAAATATTTCAGTCAGAACTACACCCTCAGGATAACATTTCTGCTTTTCATTCTTAATTTCATGAAGTAAAGGATAAACATCTGTATTCTGTATTATGGATGAATTTTTGATCATTTGATGTTCATCGGAAAGATCACACTGAATTTAATGCTTAAGGCACCTTCAATCTTCATTTTTATTGGAAAACTAACCTCCATGCTTTTAACTTTGCAAAGATTTATAACATATTTTATGACAAAAAAAAAATCTTTCTTGCTAGGATATTCAGAGACTCTTCTTATTGAAGCTAATGTCAATGCTTCAGCTGGATGTTCCGCCAATCGGTAACCTTAAACAAGATAATATTTAATATTTAAGTGAGTGAACTACTTTTTGAATTCAATTGATGTATTAATACCTTAGATCTTTTTCTTCCCTCACTTAGATCTTGTTCTTTCTACCTGGACCTGCAGCAAGGTCTTTTCTGTTAACTTTTTTTTCCTTATCATGCTCATGTTCCAGAAGCTTTGAGAAGGCTCTTGAATGTTTTAGCAATTTACATTTGAATTTACAATTAAATATTGATAGAGTTTTTTTGAGATTTATCATTTCAAGTTCATCAATACTTCCATGGTCTAGACCCTTCAATCAACGAAACTCAAGTAGAAGAGCCTCAAGTACATTATTATAATTAACTAACTCTTGAATGGTGGGAACTAAATGCATTTTCATGATGAATGTAAGCAATGAACTGATATTCGTTATTTTGTATGAAAGTTTTATCTTTAAACGTTTAATTCAGGCAGTAGGCCGTCAAATCATGCAATTTTTGTTTTTGAGGTTTGAAATTTAGCATGATTTGTTTGAGCATGAGTTTTTGAAGGTGGTTTTTGAATTATGACAAATTACTTCTGTAGTGCTAATGTAGTGTGAAAAATGTATGAAAAATAATTAATATAAAATTTTAAAGTTAAATTTTTTTAAAAGGCTGTATATTGAATTGGGGGAAGTTCGGGCCACTGATTTTTTTTTCTCCTTTCATATATATCTACTAATGGGAAAATGTTAAAACTACCATGGAATCTTGTGGAATCCTTTAGTTTTTCAGCCGAACTCATGATTAAACAAACGGAATAGAAATCAATATGAAGTACTTTTTTTAAGATCTTAGGAATGACAATCTAAAATCAAAATGTAGTGTCAAAAATATTTTTTATAGTTACCAAATATCCTAATTATATGCCTTCAAATTAAATTCTGAATTGTTTTTACCCATATCAACCTTAAAAGAGTGACACTTTAAGGAAACATTTTGTACGCGAGTTTCGCAATAAAAAATAAATAAGATAATATGTCTCAGGAAAAGGTGAAAAAGTTAACTAAAAACCAATTAATTCCAGTTTTCTGGGAGTATTAGTTACATTATAACTCAATTTATTTGTTCCTAGCTATTGTTTTTTTTTTTTTTTTTTTTTTTTTTTTTTTTGGGGGGGGGGGGTTTGCCCGTTTTTTTTGTTTTTTGTCTCCCTTGGGGGATTTGGGGGGGGGGGGGTTTGCCAGTTTTTTTGGATTTTGACTCACTGTGCGAAGGACTGTTGCAGACCACGACTTAGCGTTCTAATAAATTTCCAGTGATGAAACTCTAAAAATGATTTTAGATGAATTTTTAAAAGCCACAAAAGCCATAAGCTAGGCGTTTACACTTGCTGATTTTGCTGAAGTAAACTAGTGGTTTTCAATAACTAATTGTAGGACGTCTTAAGTGTTTACAAAAGCAAGTAGTATATATATGATAAATCAGTTTATGGAAACTCAAATATAGTTTGAATAAAATAAAAGTACAATGAACAATCTCTGAGTCAAACTATCACTTATATTAAGCTCAGCCAACTTTTACTTTAACAATATTGAAAATAGCGGACATCATAGACACCTACTCAACCTAAGTTATGCGCAAACTCATTTTTCCAAAACTACAGACATCACAAAATGCTTTATGAGTGTAAATAAGAACATTTAAAATTTGACTAATAAAATTTAACAGAAAAATTTTATCAAAAGCTAAAAACTAATACTTTTACTGCCGTATATGGTTATTACTTTTTAACACATTAAGTTTTTTTTTCCTTAACTTTTTCGTAAGGTAACATCATTCATGCCAGCAAATAACATATGATATGATGATACTCGCCCTAACATTTCTTTTGTAAAAATTCTCGAATACGAACTTTTTGTAAACAATATTCCATGTGTCTCTACATGAAATTCTGATAATAATTATTTTAAATGATTATTTTACTTTGCATATTAATAACTCATTAGCTATTATAAACAAACCACAAACAATCCTTTTTATATTTTTCTAATTTTTTCCAATCCTTAGCTTTGCGTCCTTTATTTTTCTCATTATTATTTCCACAATTAGCAAAGAAAAATATGTTGAAAGATAATTATAAGAAGTTGCTGAAGAATCATGGCAACTTGATAATTTCTAATAAGGACATTTGATACTGTTAAACAATTCAAATTTGCCTTATTTCTGCAAGTTCCTCTATCTTTACAGTTAATTGACCTAAAACAATAAAATATTCTCAACAGATTGGAAGAGCCGTTGATGGATACCTTTTTTGACGTGATCAATGAGTGCGTACTGAATGAGCTATAGAGTGCTTCAAACTGCAATGAGTTTTAATAGAGAAAGAGGCAATAGGTGACTAATTGTATCCATCACTTAGCCGAAAACAACCTTAAGGTTATTAGAAGTGAAGGTAAATAGAACGACTTGCAGTTCTTTAGATAATTCTGGATACAGCATTTCAGTGGTTCTTAGCGAATGCATCGAACCCCAAAATCAAAAAACCAAATATGCATCATAACGTTAAGAGAAAGGTTTGTTTCGGGAAAAAGACATTGATTTGGATGTCGATGGAATATGGCGAGCAATAAAATTATTGGTAGTGTCAAATGAACCATTTTTATTTAAACTGATATTTGAAATGGACCCCGTTAAAGAACTTGGAGAGCATGCTTTTCTGCAAAGCGAGATGAGTTAATGAATTCGACCAAAACAGAAGAACTCCAAAAAACAGAAATTATAAATCAAATTGGCAACAAAGCAACAGTTTCAATAAAATTAAAAGTTAAGATTTCCTCGCAACAATCGACGTTGAACTGGACTACCCAGTAGACACGCCGACGTCTATATGACGTCGAAAAGACGTCATTTCGGAACGTTCAGGACCGGTTCTAAATGGCAACGCCAGATGACGTCTTTTTAGGACTTAATTAGGACGTCCTCTTTTTACGTCTAAAAGACGCAAATTCACAACGTAAGTACGTTATTAACAATTACTTGTTGGATAACTTAATTGCTTGATTTCCTAAGGTTGAAATTTATGTTTTCACACCATTTCTTAAGAATAGGAAAGAAAATAATAATTCATTTAACAATATAGTATAAGTATTAACAATAATAAGTATTAACAATAAGTACGAACTTTTTAATGTTTTTGGAAAGAATTTATATATTATAAATTTAAAAAATCTCCTTCTTCCTCTAGTTCATATCCAAAAATCGACTTTTGGCGTCCTCCGCCCTCTTTTCTGTCAGGTGCATGTTTTAAAATACTCCCAACAGCATTTTGAAGGTCTTTTTCGCTGTACAAATCAGGCAAACAGTCTTAAACGGAAAAAAAATATATATAACATTTACATTTTTTTAGACAAAAATCATAAAAAATAAAAATCTTTAACAAAACTTCAAACTTTAGCATTAATTGCTGAATTATAATAACTCAATACCACACAGAATCTTCATCAGATTGGTCTTTCTGAAACTAAGCTTATTTGTTCCAGCCATATTAAAAAGACTCATAACTTTATTTGACATCACTCTAAAATGCAAAGATTATATATATATATAATGTGTGTGTATGTATGTATGTATGTATGTATGTATGTATGTATGTATGTATGTATGTATGTATGTATGTATGTATGTATGTATGTATGTATGTATGTATGTATGTATGTATGTGTGCGTGTGTGAATGCAATTAAAAATTTGTTTTTTGTAATAAAATTACTTACTTTGAAAGCATGCCCTTTGCAATAGCACTGCATGTTAAGCCACCAATGTTAGATAATTTCTGTTTCTAAATTAACAAGATAACACAGGTATAAGTGATAATGTATATGAGCAATTTACAAATGTTTTGATCATTTTGCAAATATTACGTAACTGTGTGTCAGGGATGTAACCCCAGTTTTTTTATCCATCCACCTAAAATATTGCTCTTGGCTTGTTTAGGTCAGTGGAGAAGTAATTCACTTAGTCAACCATGAGATTACACCCATGTGTGTATGTGTAAAGTGAGAAACTTGTGTATAATTACAACTTCGATTGTAATATACAAGAATCAAAACAAAATATTTAAACATAATAACAAAAATGTACCACATTTTTTGCAACATCTTGATCTAGAAGTGATTGATCAAAATCATGAAACTCTTGGATAGATTTACACTGATGAAGTTCAAAACTGTTTTCATTTTTTAACATGGTTTTTATATCAGCAACATCGTTTTTCAATTCAGTCAGCAAATGAATAATTTTGTATTGAAAGCCTGTAATTAAGTAATTAAAAAATTAAAACTAAAAATCTTTACATTTCTTATGCTATTTTTTATACATAATTTTTTTTATTCAATATCTACTAACTTCCTTCTTCTAAAGGAAAAACTGAAGCCTTCTTCTTTTCTTGCTGAGTTGATTTTGGAACTATTTTGTAGAGTAATAAACAAAACTAACACATTTTTATTTGAGAAAAAAGAAACAAATACAAAAGCATATAATGTTAAAAATTTTCTTAGACCAGTACTATAACAGGAAAAAAAATACTTACATTTATCTTTTAAAAAACTTAAAGATTTTTGATTGACTGGCTCCTCTAATAACGTTTTTTTTCGAGGGGAAAGAACATCAATTTGAATTAATGGATTTTCAAACTTTGGAGGAGTTGAATGAAATGGAGAAGTTGTTACTAAAAAAAAATATTTAGGCTATTGCACAAAACAAAATGTTTAATAATAAATATAATATAAATAAAATATTACTCTTACAGGTGTTACTTGCTTTCTTTGCATAAGCATTTCTAATTTGATCATTTTTATTTCTCTGTTCAATTTTAAACTCTATCTCATCATTTGAGTAAAGTTTAAAACTTTCATATAACTCTTTTTTAACTAAAAATATACAAACACTGAAATACAAAAATCATGCCAATAAATAAATGACTACATATTAAAACCTTAGGCATTTTGTTACTAAATAATAAAATTCAACGCCCATTAATTTCCATAAAACAAAAAACAGTATTTACAAAAAAATACATACTTTTTCCATTACACTTTGGAGTTGGACAAGTTGCTAAAAAATAAATGTTTTCAAATAATAAATATAAATCCTAATCTTAATAAAAATTATTTATTAAGTATTTTTACAGAATTAGAACTAAATAGAAATATTCTTACACTCATCTTAAAAGGAGAAGTTAAAGTTGATTTCCCAGTGTCTGTTACCTTCAATTTCTTTAATCGTTTAGGAGTAGGAGCTTCAAATTTTTTTTGAGAAGCTTCAAATTGTAAAGGAGTAGGTTAAGCTACTAACAAAATAATTTTATTTAAAAAGTTATGGCCATAAAACTTAACTTTATGAAATGCCAAAAAATCGAAAGTCTGTAAACAATTATCGGAATGTTTTTGTAAGTAAAGCAATTTATAGGTTTTTTTGTTTAACATTTAAAAAAAGAAACTTGATTAATCTTACAAGTGCTAGTTGCTGCTTTTTTTAAAGTATACTTCATTATTTTAGTCTCTTTTTTGAGGGGTTCACTCTTATCAAGTGTTGGTACTTCCTCATTTGACGAAAACTCATAACTTTCACATAACTCCTTGTCATCTAAAATAAAATAAACAATAAATTGAAAATAAATTACATAGGTATTTTGAAACATTTAGAATGTAGTTTAAAAAAGCATCACTTGCCATCATAACACTTCACTTTCAGTACTTTAAACTTTTGCCAAGTTGCGTCAGGCTTAGCATGCTCCTTTGCAGCAGATAAAACATTTATCTTTGATGGCCAATACACAAACTGACTATCTACCCAACATGATGGAATAACACCTTCCTCCTCAAGTTCATCTTCTTGCCATACAGCTCGACACCAAGCCATAAGTACTTACTACACTAGGTATAAGTATAAATACAATGTTATATTTAGATATTTTACAAATATAAAAAGTTAACTAGGTAATACTCACAAGATCTTAAATGGATTAAAATTTTATTTTTTCATAAAATGTTAAGTAGAAAGTGTCCAGAGTTATAATTTTAATTTTAAAAAGGTAAAATCTTATAAAACAAGAACAACATTAAAAAAATTTCTGACATATATAATAATAAAAATGTAAAGTACAAAAGTTTAATTCTATAAAATATTATTTATATGCGAATTAACAGGAATTTTTTTTGTTCAAAAACAAAAAATGTATGTAAATATAATCAACAGAAACAAAGTCTAAACTCTTTCAATTTCATGCAGTAATGGAAAAATTGCAAAACCACGTTGTTCTGGTAGACAGACACACTTTCTAAGAAAATCATCTTTTTGAAGAATTTTTCTTTTTAATTTTCTTTTATTTCGATTAGGAAAGATTGCAATATTCAACTCTAATGAGTTCATTGGAAAATCATAAAAATTGTCTAGGTACCTTTTCTTGACAACATCGCACAAAAATGAATCACTATCTATGTATTCTTTTACAAAAGCGACATCATTACCTTGAATAAAAAAACAACTATCTTTCCTTTTGTTTGATATCTTTGTATACAATGTTTTCTTAGGTAATGATGCAAAAGCATTTTGGAATTCAGCTTGTTGCTTTGCCACCTGAGCAATTGGATTAGCAGAATTTCGAATAGATTTTTTTAACCTTTGCAAAAAATTTTCATATTTAAAACATGATATTAAATCCAATGAGCAATTATAATATAAACAGTCATCTGGTAAATGTAGCAGATGATGAATGTTATAAACAGTGAATTTGACCCATAAATGTATTTGCAGTTATATACAAAATGTTTGATAAGTTCACGAGCATATTCTAAATATTGTAAACGTATTTTGTCATTGTCCTGTAATAGAATACTCACAGAAACACTTAATGCCAAAAAATGAATATAGGCAGTATCTGACAAAATTGAACGTAAAACAACTGGGCCAGTGTATAAAATAAACTGACGAAACTCTGTTGCTTTCCATCAGTCCATATCTTAAAGGCCACGTGGGCGATTAGCAAATTTGCTGGGCATGTATGCATTAAATGTTAAAAGTAAAGTTGAAACTTCACTTATTTGACATGCAGATATTTTTCCACATGGACCATTTTTTAAATAATGTAGTAGTCTACGAACAGTTCCTAAACATACAAGATGCATATAGTCTAATGGAAACATTTCAATAACATTTAAACCTATTTCAATCAGGGGAGAAATTTCTTTTTGATGACCTTTATATCCAAATGATCTGTAAATACTATTATCTCTAGGTGGGTAGACAATTTCTTCATTAAACACAACTCTGCCTTCTGTCCAAGTTCCATGAATGGAACACCTTTCACATGAGTCATAACCATTGTGAGATGTGATACCTTTTAAAAATGATCTTGCTGGAGCATCACACAAGAATGATTTAACAGTTACGTTTATATGTTTTCCATTGTATACAAAACCATTTTGTAATAACTGCCTTAACTCAAAAACAAAATCCATTAAGTAATCAGTTACTGAATTAGGCTTGGTTTCACCACAGTAAATGGCAACAATGAAGATATCAAAACAATCAAAGCAAGCTAATATTGGCCACAATTGTTTACTTGATGATTTAAACAAAGGTAACCCATCAATGTTGAAATTCAAAAAAACTGATTCTATTATTCCAAAGTGGGAAAATATATTCATAATACCTGTCTGTATTCCAAAATATGCATAACTACCGCCACACTTTTCGTGAATAACTATTTCTCTTGGAGTTTTTAAAATTGTCCTTGCATCTTTAGGAAGCTCCAAACCTTGATTACGTAATATTTCGAGTAGTTCATTAAGAGATGCCCTTGTCCAGTTATTTCGAACAGCACATGCTGAAAGTTGTTGACTTAGAGATAGTAAATTCTGAGATTTATCAGGAATCTCGCTTTCTGTGTCGCTAATTGGTTTACCTTCTGAAAAACATGATTCTTCAATATCTGATTCTTTTGAATAATCAGAACTGCTTGTTGATATGCTTAATTTTAAATTATTGCTTTTAACATCTACATCAATTTCAGTATCATTTGTATCATTACCGATATGATTCTCAATTGATTGACTACAAGTATTTAAATTAGCAAGAACTTGTTTATTTATCGCTTTCCATTTATTAATCCGATACGCCATAATATTATTCTTTTGCAATTTTAAAATAAGGAATTTGATAAGTTTTAATTTGATTTCCAAAGCGTCATACTAATAAAAAATTATCCAGAAAGCCCTACGAAAAATAATTTAAGTTCAATTAATAAAGGATTCTGGATAATTTTTGTATTGGACGCAAAAAACACGTTCAAAAGACGTTCAGAAATTAAATGGGACGGACGGACGCCAATTGAACGTCAAAGGGACGTCTTTATTACGTCCCGTGCCCACTGGGTAAAGACTTATGACCACTAAGACAAATTAATACACTGTACAAAAGGAATATTAGTACCGGAAAAAAAAATGCATCATACCTTATGATGAAAAAATGTTGGGTCAAGCCAAGTGTTAGTTTACCCTAAATTGTAGGTTTTGCGATAAAACAAGAGCCAAAGAAATAATAGTAAGTGGAAAACAATATTGTGCGACGAGGATGTGCTCTTCTATCAATGTGGCTCCTATAAACATGACCACCATTCTTCAATCTAAACTCTATATGGATCCAACAATAAAAAGAGTATGAGATAACTACATCATTGATAAGTTCGTTGATGAAAGCATTGCCACAATGCTCCAGAGACCAGCTGTTTTTATTTCTCCTCACATCAAAATTTGTTTTATGTATATTCAAAGTCATTCAGTCATTGAAAGATTTGACATAAAGTTTAAATGAACTGTCATACTTCTATAAAGTGCTTTAATCGAATGTTTTATCTTCTTACAGTGAGCAAAAAAATACCAAAATGCGGTATAGACAGTGAGAAAAAGGTAAGCAACACTTAAGAAAGTTTTACGAATTGCTGTTTCAGGGAAATTTCATTTTGCACCACAAAACTTTCGTCTTAAAAGATTTTATTCAGTTTCCAGACTATTAACTTGCTACAAATTTAAATAAACATTCGAACTAAGAAATTTTCTCCAAAGTTCTTCACTCGAGTTGTTAGTCACTGGGACAAGGTGGCTAGGTCTTGGTAAAAAACTAGTTGTGTACTTTTTTTACTTGTAAGTGTAATGAAAATAATTTTATGCAGATAAAAAATAGTTTAAAAATATTAAACTTCTCTAAAAACCAAATAATCAAATACTTAAATTTTAAACATTTTCAAAAGCCTATAAGTTGTAATATGGAGGAGGGGAAGGAATGGACGAGGATTTTGATGCTACATACTTCCTTGGTTACCTCATAGATTCAACAATGGTTATATTAAACTAACTTTTCTATTGTTTAGTTATCAATAGTGATATTTGAAAAACTATGTGAAGGAATATTTATTTTTATTATTAATGTAGTTTGTTTTAGAAAAGAGCATCTTTAAAAAAAGAAACTTCGTTTAAATCATATTTTCCCTTGTACACAGAATAATACTCAGTTTTTCAAACTTTACGGTTTTTCATGCCTCTGTCAGAAAGGTTATGTTTTGAATGCAAAGAATATCTCTATATATTATCAGTTATTATTATTAGTGTTCATAATAATTATTTTTCAATTCTGATAAGTTTTGAAGTTATTTGAAGTATGAAAAAATTTTAAACTATTCTAAGTGTAGACAACTTAAATGGTAGAAAAGGCGAAGGGACAGTTCATAATATATAAATCATTTATAAATTTACAATTTATAGCTTGAAAGCTCTTTTATGTATTTTGCAGCAAACTTCATACTTCATTCAAACTTCATACTTCATTCATTCTTCATTTCTTCTTCTTCAATCTCAAACTTACTGAATATCCCCCTAATATGCACTTGCTTATCGGTTGAACACGATGACATTTTCAGCACCCTTTTATCGTTAATTACTCAAAAACAACTTCAAAGATTTTTATAATTTTATTGTAAAAAGAAGCTAATGTATTGTTTGATTGTGTTGTATTAACTATTGGTTGTCATTCTAATGGGTTAAAACGAGTAAACAAATCGAGAAAAAGTTTATGTCGAGAGAAAGTTTTGAAAGTTTTCTTCAAAATCATTTGTTTTCACAAGTGACATTTTCACAAATCTTTACTTAGTCGCATACATTACTCGTAAGACTGAGTTTGGATCTGTATGTAGAAGAATGCTCTGAGAAACACCTTTTCCATTCAATAAAAAGCATATGCCCACAATATTTTGGCCTGATAGTGCTACAATCTACTACTTAAGAAATCTCTGGAATGGTATGAACAAAATGTCGTCGAATTGGTATTTGAGACAATATCAACTTTTAAAAAGTTAGCAATCCTTAAAAGGATTTTATAGCTAATGTTTTAATAGAAAATTCTAAAGTGTTGGTCACTTTTCTAACAAAGTGTAATTCCGGAAAGTTCTAGAACATTTGATGACGTTAGGGATTTAATAGCTTTAATAGTTTTTACCAATAAGAATTGTAAATATGTGTTTGTGGTGATTTATGACGGTTTGTGGAAGGATATTTTGGGAAAAGCATGGGGTATATATAAAGGAGAAAATTTGTAAAAAAGGATAGTTAGTTAGGAGAGAAAATTATTGCTATTTAGGGACTTGTTGATTGCGAGAAAAAACTACACAAAGTGACAATAAGCTAAGTCAGGCCAAAATACTGAATTATCATATTTGTGATGATTTTTAATAAAAGGAATTAGTATTTTGATTGTGCAATCATCATCAAAATATTGATTCCTTTTCTTAAAAATCATCAATTTTATACACAGTTTGGCATATTACCAGTCCCGCAGGAACGATAAGTGGTTGAGATTTCGCAAGGGTATATTTCAATCCACACTAAAGTTTTCTTTTTTTCAAATTGGCTTTTGCGCTTATATTTTACATTTTTGGGTGCATTATTTGGTGTATTTTTTGTTGCATTTTTTTTTTGTGCACTTTTTCAACTGCTGAAAAAAACACTAAAAACTCTCTATATATTTTAACTGACATTCAAGCCCATATCCAGTGCACTTCAAACTTGGATTTTTCTAAATAAATCTATGTTAAAACCATAATCGCATATTCTAAAATAGGCTTTTATATTTTTTTTCCAGCGAAAGTTCTTAATCCTTTTTTAAAATGAGATGACTTATTTACTACAAATGGATATGATAGCAACTAAAGAAATCAACTAATAAGATTCAAACGTAAACTAGATTAAACAAATCTCCTTAAATTATTACAATTTGATAAAAAGAGCTTCTTCAAGTATTCAAAAAACCCATTCGACATTCTTTATTATTGTTTTTATAATAGGGAAGCAAGTGAAACCTATTTGTTTAAAAAGAATACATCTGCTATCAATAAAACATATCCAACTTAAGCTTTTGAAAGTATTTATTTAGACGTGTATTACACAACTAATGCACATTGCAGTAAACTAGAGCACTAAGAGGTCAATTTTTGTCATTTGACCTAATTATCTGTCATTGGATCACAATCTCATTACATTTGCTATTGCTTTCAGCCATTTTCATCAAAATAACCTTAAAATACGGCTGATAAATTTTTCTTCAACAATTCTCTAATCTTAGTAGAACGTTTTTCTGTTCATCGTTTATTGTTATAGAGGAAATGCCTTAAAACACCAAATCAAATGCTCTATCGGCAGAATTGTTAATGATTTTCAATCATTTGAAGTCTTCAAAAGAAGGATTATCTCATTAAAATTATAGTATCTTGAAACTCTAACCACAACCAAGGTCACTTAAAAAAAACCAACGTTAATGATTTTAAAGTGCAGTTATTTTTGCAGTACCTATAGCGTACGTATGATAGTACATCATTTTTCTTTATGATGAGAATCATGCAGAAAAACTCTTTGACTAACATGGTTTTAATGCATTTCTCATTGTAATATGAATAAGGAGATCGGTTTGAAATGGTTCCTGGTTAGCCTAATTTTAAGTTGTTGTTTTTTTTTTTTTCTTTTTAAGCTTTTTAGAGCCAACATGAGGTTTTATCAGGATTTGCATTCTAAAATAAATTCTTTGCGTAACTTGCAGCCAAATTTCAATAACCTTTGACATAACAAGTGATGCTTTTTGTTTTAGTAGTGACTTTTTCTTTAGGTAGAAGATCTTGATCAGTTAAACGGCATCCTCATTTGTTGGAGGTTATGTTAGCTCATTTGTAACTTTCCTTCTCATTTAGACTTTAGCAAAACATCTTGTACTTGCCGAACAACTTTCAACTGCAATAATATTTTTCAATCTTTTTTTATGCAGTGAACCCTGTGCAAATAAATATAAGTATTCAATAAAATCTAACTTTTACACTTATTTGTCTGACTAATACTAAAATACAAGAAAGTCATTAATACTTTCCATTAATTTGTGAAAAAGTTCAATATATGGCCTTTGTTTAGTGTTTACTTACAAAATATGCACTCCTATTTTCATTCATAAAGACCTCCATAGCACGGAATGTCATCGGGTATCGTTCAGCCGCCGAACAGGTAATTTCCAAAACTTTTTTGGGTCCCGAACCCGTTCGGGTATAAACCCTTTAAATACCCGATATTCCGATAAAACGAAATAGTTATCGAACGGGTTATCGAGTACTGGCAGCTAAGGAACCGAAACCGATAAATTATTGGGTACCTGCTCGGGTATTGAACTTTTTTTTTTACCCGAAAACCCGAACCCGTTCGGTTTTTGACTTTGTCACCGTTTGGGTCTCGAAACATAGTAAAAGATTTTAAAAAATTGTAAAAATCGCTGAAGTCACTAAATTTTGCTACGAGTTATTGCTTATGGTAATTTTAGCATCTTTAAAAGAGTCTGTGAAATGTAAAATGCAAAAATTAAAAAAATGTACTAAGTTAAACTTACTAAGCTGGGAGTTAATTAATGAAGTATTTAATTACAGTCCACAATAAATTAAACAATATGAGTAAATGAAAAAGGTCAAATGATGCGAAAATATATGCAGTTTTGGTACCAAAAGTTAACTTTCTAAACACACTAGTTCCCTTAGTCATCAACGAAATAAAACACTGGCAAGTACAGCGATTTCACCTTAGAATTTTATCTAACACTGATAACAAACAAACATTTAAAGTTTGGAGATTTACTGGTTCGGAGACTGTTTTCATGAGTTTCTTAGCAAGAAATAAATAGGAAGAATTCTGAACTAAGTTCTAAAAAATCATTTTTGAAAAATTCTTCGTCTTCTTCAATGTCATACATGTCCACAATGTTAATTGGGTCAACAGTGGCTTCATCGATGTCATCATTCGGGTCCTCATTTGAATTGATGAAGAGCTTTGGTTTCTGAACAGAATTTGAGCAACGTTTTTCTCTCAAACTAAGAGCTGCTCTTTATAAAGAGCAGTTTTTCAGCTTTCAGAGGATCAATACGGTTTCTTCCCTTCGTGATTGTCAGGCTGGCAGCGCTGAGCAAGCGCTCTGAGGATGCTGAACTTGCAGGAATGCTCAGGATAGCAAAGGCAGCCTTGAAATTGGATAGATGTTCCATTTTGTCACCCAGAACTGCTTTGGCTTTCCCATCCATGAAGAAACTGCCTCAAAATCATTTTCATAGGCAAAAGTTCTCCTTTCAATCCAGTCGCGCTTCTTCTGCTTCTTTGGCTGGATAAAGCTCAAAGAAAAGCTTCCAAATTGTGAGTGCCGAAGGCTGTCATTGACGAGGAATGGTTCAATCTCGGAGTCTTCTTCCCCCACTTTTGCTGAACAAACTTGACAAGAACTGTTTGTCAGCTTCTTCAGGATCCTTGGCCACATTCTGGAGACTGAATTTTGTTTCTTTGAGCCTGGCTTTCAAGAACTTGATATATTGGTCTGAAAAATATAAAACAGAATTTAAAAATTAGACTTTCATGGGCAAAAAGACTGACTTTAAAGGGCAGATAGTCAGACTTTTTCATACTTTAACCAATTTTTACTGAGTTTGTGTCCGAATATTTACATCTATTTGCATTTTTCGAATAATTCGCAACTATTCCCTCTCATTTCTTTTAATAATTCGCAACAGCATTACTTAAGATCATTAGTAGCACTTATTTATATTAGCAACTTTAGATGTAACTTTTGACATTTGGCCACGTCTAATGGTGGATTAGGAACTTGCACAAGAGTAGACTACAGTCAGTAACATTGCAACTTTTGACTAATAATATTTTTAAATGATTTTTCACTCACATTTGTAACAAGGGTCCAAGTAGTTGGCTACTAGGTAAACAACTTGTCTGGAATTCTTTGCAACTTTAAACAACGCTTGAAGGCAAGTAGCAACCTGTGTAAAATTTACAGGTACTAGATAAAGAAATTGAACTAATTGGCAATTTATTACCTTATTTTCGGCTTCGTTTTCATGGGGAGGCAGGTCATCTGGATCTAAAGTTAGTGTTGGGTTTTTTCTTTTTTACATTCACTTCCAGCTTCGCTTTTAGTATCAACATCGCCTAGACTTTTTGATGACAGAGCACTTGACTGGCTAGCAAACATTTTTGAAATATTTTTCTCTTTTACGCACATTCCATTTTAAATTCAAAATTTTAAAATTACAACCTTTCTAACATCATATCAAGAAACGAAAAAGTAAACAATTTTGACACACAAGGATGCATTACAATCGCTTTTACTGGTTTTGGCTTACCTTGAATTTTTTTAACAACCAATCAGAGTCGAGCATTTCAAATAAAGGGTGAGATAAAGTAATTTTGCCAAAAAGATGGCGTGAAAAGCATAAAGAAATACATTAAATTTTGTTTAACTGTAAAAAGCCAAGTGAAAATGTAATTATTGCGATTATTACGGTTATATTCCACTTTGGTTACTTTTTTAGAGAAATCAATTATTTTTAAACAAAATGTACCTTTTTCACAAAATACCCGACAGAACCGTTCGGGTAATCGGGTTCGGAAACCGGCAGGATCAATAATTTTCGGATACCGATTATCTAAATTACCCGAAACATTGAGTCGGGTCGGGTATAAAAAGTTTCGATTACTCGATTTTATCGGCGTTATCGGATAATACCCGTTCGGGTTATCGGGGTCCGGTAAAATTATCTATAGCTTTTATCGATGACCGATACCGGACCCGGACATTCCCTACTCCATAGTAGTATTCCAAATTTATTTGATTCAAAAAATGCAATGACAAGTAAACAAAACACCGCAACAGGAACAATGCAGATTGCAGAGCCCATAATAAGCTGCAGAGCACTGCCTGCTTTTATTTGAAAAATGTTGAAACCTAAATCACTCTTAGTGACCCTTAGTGACCTGTACATACATACATACATAATTGACATTGTTTAAAATAATGCTTTTGTTTTTCCTTCAAAGATCATTGTTATTTTAAAGCTTGCTCTCATACGTGTGATATTGAGTCAGGCTATGCGATCTGTTCATGCTCAATTGGAATGAAATTGCAATCAGATGGCAAGCAATGTTATGAAGGTATTGAGTACTATTTCAGTTTTACTTACAATATATGTCGGCAACAAAGTAATAATACTATGTTTCATGCAAATTTTTTTTTGGTTAAAGTTCATGAGTATTGTTTGTGCTTAATCAAAAGACATTTGTGTCTTAAGTCACTGAAGACTTTCTCTTTGAAAATTTAAAAAAACAGAGATTTTTTGTAGACTTATTTTAGAGCTGTAAAATTTTCCGCATGAAAAATAATACTTGAAAAGATATAGAGTAAACAATTTATGGTCAAAGAGTTTACATTACAAATATTCTTTTCAGGCATATGGATTAACATAAGATCTACTGTAGAACTTGTAAAGGTCTAATGGAGAGGATAATCAGCTATAAATATCCTAGATCTGATAAAAAATAAAAAAATTTATGTAAGTTACAGAAGAAATTTAGTTAGGCAATTTACAAAATTTATGCCCGTTGGTGGTGATTTCATTTTTATTCTGGGTAACTTTAATGAGTGCAAATTATATGAAACCATGGGTTTACTTTTTAAGCTGGCATTGTTGCTAAAAGACATGTTCATATCTATTGGATGCTTAGAATCTGACTTCCTTAACATAACGCGATACTTTATGACAGTTGCCTACATAGGCGCTGGAAGTGTTTAAAGACTGGTAGAAATGGGTGGGGCTTGGGGAGGGGTACCCCTCCCTGAATGGGATGTTTGGGAGGCGTTATCCCACTGAAATTTTTTTAGGCATAATTAACCCTGCTAAATGCAGATTTGCAATCCTTTTTAAATTATTATATTTAAATATTTGGTACAAAACAAAATCTACCAAAAACAATTACAGTTACTGTAAAAAATGCCCAAATACGGATGAACGTTCACCGGTTTTAGCCACAAACTCCTCCATGAGTGCTGTAATGTCAACTTTGTCTAGGTAATCTTTGTTAATATGCATTAAAGCGAGGTGAGTGAGGCGACTCTGTGACATTGTTGACCGTAGCCAAGTATTAAGCCGTCTCAATGCACTAAAGGACCTTTCAGGACCAGCTTCGGATATTGGAACAAATAAACACAACAAAACTACCTGTTCCACCATGTCAAATAACCTGCGGGTACTTGTTTCAAGGTCTTTTAAAGTTGCTGCTAGCTGGTGTAAATCTTTAGGCAGTGACTTGTCCTTAAACAACTGTGGAAGCAGTTACAGCTGTAACAGCACCATAGGAACATCGACATTATTTGGCAAACTTTGCAGTGGCATGTTGGCTAGTGTGGCTGCATTACTTGTGGATGTGCATGAACCTATCAAATTAGCTTCTGTGCTTGCAATTTTATGCAATACTTCTTGGTTAAAACGGCGCTGCAGTTCTGCAACTGAGTGATCAATGGCTTCGAAGAGACTTTTCTTCCAGATAACATCTGTAGTTAATTGTTCTACATTACGGCTCTGAGCTCCATGCGAGAAACGAGCAGGAGCATTAACTGTGGAACTACACTGTGCCTTAGGCAGCTCGAGATTCAGTTTGGTAGCTTTCTCGATGGCCTTCCTGTGTAATTCTGAAGCAAATTCATCATACGTAAGTCTTGAAGTTGAGCCAGAAGGAGTTGAACACATTTTTCAGCGGCTGATGCACTCAGTGATGGGCTCTGCAAAGCTTTGGCTACCAATTCAAATTTGGAAAACAAAGCATCGCATAATAGGACTCCATAGAAGGTTTGTGCCTTAGAAACTTGTTTGGCTACCTAGCCAACATTGACAGACGGGTACCGTACGGGGCCCATACGGATCCGCAACTAGGTCCCGTATGGAAAGACCAACGGTATCCCGCCGGATCTCGGCCGCGGTTTCCATGTGGGGCCCAGTCAAATCCCGTACTTTAAAACCATAAGAGGCCCATTTGGGTTTGCAACTGGGACCCATATGGGAAACCCATCGGGAACCCGCCGGATCTTGACCGCGGTTTTCCTCTGGGGCCCATATGGGTATACCCGCTGGGTAACCCTTATAGTTCCCACAAAGTTTGCCAATTGCAAATCTTGCAAAACTACGTTTACAATTTACAGATAAAACTGTATATGATTTTACTGTTTGTTTCAAACAAAATAACAATTAAAATTACAATGTCAAAATTGAGAGAATTTTAAACCATTCTTTAATCGCGTATCATCTGATTTCACGGTTGTTTCGCGAATTGGAAGCTTTTCCATCGTTTTATTCTCGTTTCGAAGCTTTTTCTTGTTTCAATATAAGCTATAAAAAATAAAATTTAACTGTTAGTCTGAAATTTTATAGGTAACACACCTGGTTGTATTCCTTTAATATATTATAAAACTCTCTACTCAACACTCTTCAGATAAAAAATTGTTGTGATAGTAAATGTATAACATTCCTTTAGTTACTGATAAATAAATTATAATTTCATATTGATATTGTATATATTTTTAAATAAATAAATAAATATATATATATTTATATATAAATATATATATATTTTTATATATAGTGTATATATATAGTGTATAATTATATATATAATATATATATATATATATATATGTATATATATATAACCCTCACTAAAATGTCACGCCATGGCCCATATATATATAAATTAGTAAAAACACTTATCTACAAACAACATCATTCGACTGAAACACTTTTACTTAAACTAACCATGATATATTTGAACTTTTTTAGTTAACCGTACCCAAAAAGTTAAAAGTGGTAATTCATGTTCATCTAACCAAAATGTAAAATATGGAGCACCCCAAGGTACAGTCCTGGGTCCAAATCTCTTTAATATCTAGTTGTGGATATACCAAAATGTCTTGAATACATTTCTAAACGGATGTGAGAATCATTCATAAACCAATCAAAAACAAAAATATTAATTATGGCACCACCTAACATTCAAAAAGATATTATTATTAAGGGTACTTTTGTTAACAAGAAATGCATTTGGTTTGTTGATTCCGCAAAAAGTCTAGATGTGATACTCGATAATCAATTATCTTTAAAAACACAAATAAATAAGACTGTTAAAAACTGTTACAATATAACGAGAAAAATACCCAAAATAAAACAATTCTTATCCCATTAAGATCTGTGCACCATAGTATGTTTATTACTATTTTCACAACTATATTATTGTAACTCCCTCTACTTTGGAATTGATAAGACACTATTAAAAAAACTGCAGCCTGTTCAGAATTGTGCAGCAAGACTGGTATTTAAAACCAAAATAGAAACTCAAGTAAATAACAAAGAATATAACAACTTGCATTGGCTAAAAATTAGAGAAATAATATATTTCAAGGTCATTTTAATAATGCAGAAATCTATTAAACAGGAAGCACTAACGTCATTATGCAATTTAATTCAATACTCTATGTCAGAAAGAACACTAAAACTAAAAGAAACAAAATACAATAATCGTTTCAGCAATCAAGCATTATCCCAGTATGGTCTTAAGTATTGGAATATACTTCTAAATACCATCAGTGACAAAAAAAAACACAACTATTTTTAATGAAAAACTAAAATCATATTTAATGGTGAATGGAGAACTATTCCACCAGAAAACTCATGAATATTAAAATTTCTAGCTTTGTTTAATTTGTTGCACAGCTAAGCAAGTGTTTTGCCAACTTCTGGCAAAACACAGTAGCTGTGGGTAAACCCATGTATTTAATATTTATTTATATATATATAAAAGCCTGTCTAACTTATCTCAATCTACAAACTCTAGAACAAAGATAAAGTCTGACTGGATAAGTCAGACTTTTAATTGGAACCTAACATTATAATAGATAAACATTAAAACAAATATTAAAACAATATCTTACTCGCTTTTCTCAAAAAGCTTTTCTTGATTATCTCTAAAGGATTGGCAAAATATCAAAAGTATTTTTTTTTTTTGAAATTTTAATAATTCATAAATGTATAAGTTTTAAGCCAGTAACATAAACATAAGCGGAGTAACACTAAAATAAACATCTTTTGTATGTTAAATTAAAATTATGTAACTTTATATACCTACATATTTCATATTCTCCTACAGAAAAACCTTGACAATGCAAGCTATAATATACATAAAAATTTTTATGCAATCTATAAATGACAAATATTTAATTGGAACCTAACATTATAATAGATAACAATTATTAAAACAAATATTAAAACAATATCTCACTCACTTTTCTCAAAAGGCTTTTCTTGATTATCTCTAAAGGATTGGCTAATTATAA
Source organism: Hydra viridissima (assembly GCA_014706445.1). NCBI lineage: Eukaryota > Metazoa > Cnidaria > Hydrozoa > Anthoathecata > Hydridae > Hydra > Hydra viridissima. Next base: position 9,153 of record QPEY01000023.1, on the reverse strand, counting down.
AAAGTTTTATTATTTTTTTTGAAATTTTAATAATTCATAAATGTACAAGTTTTAAGCCAGTAACATAAACATAAGCGGAGTAATACTAACATAAACACATTTTGTATGTTAAATTAAAATTATGTAACTTTATATACCTATTTTTTTGGTTTTGATATACTTCATCAACATTTTAGGTATCTTCTACATTTCTGCATTTTTCTTTTGCTTCAGATTCTATGTCTAAATTTTAAAAAGTACTTATGATAATTTTTGATGTATCAAAATTTCATTTTCAAATTTCAATAATTATGATTAAAATGCTTAAATAAATTTATAAAAAATTATCAAAATTATTACTTTACTATATTTGAGAATATTATATAAACTACCTGCAGTTGACAAAATTCTTCCTGAAAACCTAAGCCATCCAACCTCAGGTTCTTGACATATTGATTTAGCTAAGTCTATTTTTTTCATATTTGTCCAGCGAGGCCAATAAAAATCTGTAGATTTTCTAGAGGAAATTATTGATAACACATTTTCACTCACAGCATTCCCTAACCAAATTAGTGGTACGTAATCTGTATTGTTTTCTTCATCGAATGCAACAATTGCATACAACATCTTACTCAGTAACACAGTACAGAAATTACACAGTAAGTAACTCTGCTACAAAATGTAAACGAAAATAGAAAAAATCCATACTCCGCAATCTCCTTTACATAGGAATAAAATATTACTAAATTGAACTTTTGGTTTTACAGAAAAACGTTCAATGGTCTTCAAAAACCATTCATGATTCTAAAAATGTATGCCACAAGGAAGTAAGACAATAATGAAAACCCTCACGTCAACTTTATAATATTATATGCATTGTGGCGTTACTTTTCATAAACGTAAATATTAATGAATTCTTTAAAGTTTTTATTGTTCAAATTGCATGTAAAACTTTGTAAAATTTTCAACTTTTTACTAAAGAAAGAAAAAGAGAAAAATTTATATATAAGAAATAAAAATAGTTATAACTTTTTATATAGAGTTTCATAAAAAACATAAAACAAGAAAGCCATTATAACTTTAATTTATACGTTATATTTTAAAAACTTTTTTTTGCACAAGTTAAGTTGTAAATGGCGATAATGATCTGATTGCATAGATTTTTCCGCATATTATTTTCACCAGATGGGTCCCTAATGGAAAACCCGTAAAAGTCCCAGTTTTCTTAGCCCTTATAATCACCACATGCGGCCCATATCACTATTTTTGCTAAATTTTTCAACCGTACGGGACCCGTCTGGAAACCAGAACACAAACCCTTCTAAATCCCGTTCCCGTAAGCCCAGTTAAAAACCATGCGGTACCCGTCAGTCAATGTTGGCTGGGTATGGGATAAAACAATGTTTCAGCAGTGCTGTTCTGGCAATTGTAGAAACCCATAAAGCATTCCTGTACTTTTAAATTAGGGCCTACATACCGTATGCTAGCAGAAAATTGCTCATGATCCGCCACATCTGTAGTTCCATCAGCTGTAAGGCCAAGATATGAGCACTGTGATATATTAGTGACAATGCTT
>QPEY01000229.1:180557-207540 GCA_014706445.1 Hydra viridissima | reverse complement strand
TACAAATCGATAAACTGAGCTCAAAGCGCAAGACCTATCGGAAAACTCCTCTAGGTCGATGGAACGAGACGACTAGACACGTGCATCTAAACGCACTTTACAAATGAAGTACGCCCCTCGTGGGCATCTTAACCGTAACCGTAAGCCTTACCCTTACTAACCGTAACCCTAACCCACCCTAACCCTAACTATAGTTGCGTCACCCTTTGACATGGTATTGGGGATGGCGATCAGGGTGGCAGTTGGTGGATGGTCTTATAAGGTTAATTTAGTGTTTTTGACCATTAGGTATGGTGATAAATGTTATGAAACCACTAATCCTGCAAGTTATATTTGTCAATTTTTTATTTTATGTCCCTATTTTTAGATTTGAAAAAAGGGGCACTGGCATCTGGGGTACGTTAGGGCTAAGGTCAATATTTCCTTTTCTCCTTTTTCTCTCGCGTTTTTTCTCCGTTGCTGTGGTTTTTCGGTCTAACATTCCCCTAAACCATCAAAATTCGCCAAGATCCTATTAGTTTTAGGACTATCTTTTGACTTTGAAAGAATCCAAGTTAATACTTCTGTACATATGTGAACGTTGATAGCCGTTTGAAAGTGTGATTTCTGATCAATATGCAGTATTTGCATCTCCGAAACCAGAAATCCTTTTCGGTTCATTTTTTTGTTTGTTTTAAAGATATCTTTGTACTGGTAAACATATTTGGGAATGGATGTCAATGCAGGTTAAATTCTTGCTCAGTGACCCTAATCCTTTTTGGGGCAAACTGGTATCGGGGGGACGATTTTCAAAAATTATTTGCGGTATTTTCAATTGCTACTTTTCGGAGATGCACGTTTCCTAATGCTCCCGTTTGTATAAATTTCTCTAAACCATCTTTGGTTGCCTTCTCTTTGCGCTTGTTTAGCCGGAATCGTCGATCGAAATTCCCCCCTCTGCCTTGCACCTGGGGTGACATGAGTGGTTTTTGACTAAAAGTCAATTTTTTTTTTTCGGAATTGATTTTTTGTAAAATCTTGTGTTTGATTTTTCATTTTTGTTTGAACTTGCGAGTTTAGTTCTTTTAACATTGGTTTAATCGTTTTTCTGTTCTATACTGACGTTGCAATTTTTCTGCAGGGTTAGTGTTTTATTTCGCAGTTTTGAGTGTGCTCAACTGATGGAAGCAGTACATTTTATGTTTATATCAATTGGTTGACTTAATTGTCACCTTGTTATGATTGCATTTTAGGTAGAGAGGGTAGTTTTTTGCAAAACTGCTAAAACGGTATCTGGGGTGATTGAGATTTTTAAATTCTTTTTGGTTTCTCATTGTCAGCATATTTGCAAACAGAAGAGCTCTGCGCAGGTGTAGAATGTCTTAGTCTTTGTATCTTCGAGATTCGCTTTGCAAACGGAGCTACCGTTTTCAAATAAACACGCTAATCCTTTTTGAATCACCCCAGATACCGTTACGAAAAGCGTGATAGTTCGAAGCGTTACCTGTGACATGTTTTGACTGTAATTATCTTGGCTTTATATTTGACTGAGTTTTCTGTTTTAACTTTGCAATCGTCGTTGATGCGTACAGCTATTACTTTTGCAGTGATTAAGTAAGGCCAAATTTTGAAGCTTTAAGAGCTTTTTAAAGTTGACTAAATGAACGTAAAAGCGCAACGTTTGATCGAAGTTCTTTGGCCCCAAATCGCTTTATTTACATTCTGTTTGGTGCCAATTGATAGCTTATCTTTATCCTTGTCATCACTTTTTAGCTTGGGTCTTAGCTTTGCCGTTTTTACTATTACTAATTTTCACAAATTTGGATCTTTTGTGATTCGTTTTGTACCCCCCTCTCTATGTTTTTCAATCCTAAACTTTTTAATAAACCGTTTTTCATGATTGCCTTGCCATTTTGGCATAGTTTCTTCCAAACGCGACATATTTGGAAATTTTTTCCCAAGCCCCCGTCTTTTACCCCCTGAGCGGATTAGCTCGATCGCACTATATTTCAAAATCTTCGAAGAAATTTTTCTTTTCATATCTGTAAGAGACAGGTTGCACACCTGTATTTTCTTTTCGTCGACTATTTCTTAAGTTTTTTTGGATTTATGCTAAATGTTTCTTTGACTTTTGCTTTTTTAAACAAAACCTTTGAAATGTGGATTTTTTTTGTTTTTCTAATAATCGTTTTCCCGATATAAAATACCTTTTCTTCCCATTTTAGGCGGCGAGCTTCGAGAGAAGAGAAACACTAGTTCCTAGGTTATCTTTTAGAAAAACGATAATAACAAAATGTAAGTTACCGCTGTTGAACTTCGATTTTTTACCATGTAGCACCTAGTAAAGTAGGCCAGGGAAGGCGACGGTGGCTTATTATGGCATTGCACTTCGCCAACGGTTCCTTTTCAGGAATACGCCACCACTTTCCCAAATAGTGCTTATCTAGAACGGGCATGGTAACGAACGTTGTTTCAACAGCAAAGCCGCAAATGTAATTTTAATGTAGTCGGTAAAAATAAATAGTGTTATCTTATGGGACACAAACATTCTTTTGGGTTTTTAGTTAAAACATGGCTGAAGAGTTTAAATGCAAAGTATGTTCCAGCACTGCTCTAGGTAACGTTTTCCAACTGCATGGCAGATGCATTAACTGTCATTATGTCATTAGGGCCCTAAGACATTTTTCAAAATGAACTATGTGGGCGATCAATTTTTTTACCCCACTGAACGCTTTACAGCGAAGTTCACTGAAGGGCTGGATGATGAGTCGTTTATATCCTGTTCTAAATATCTTGAGTCTTGCAAGAAAAAGATTTTGAAGGACCTCGAGAGAGTTTTTGGTAACAAGGACAGGGTAAGCTGTAATGCTCTTTTTCTCTTTCTTTTAATGGTGTGTTTTAGTAAAAAGAGTAAATCTTATTCCTTACAATCTTTGTAGGTGGCAATCCAAAAAAGCTCATCAGGCAAAATATCTTATAAAATCTTTTGCCCAAACGATGGCTGTGTGGCGAGGACAACAAGACTCGGCCGCCATTTGCAGCAATCCCACAAATGGAGCCAAAAACGGGCTAATTTTCTAGTTTCTTTCTACGTTAGAATGTTCAAATTTCTAACAAAGGTGGTTAGAGACAGCCATCATCCATATGCATGCTCCATCTGCATGCTATGGTATGAGAGGTTGGACAACCACCTTGTAAAGGAACACAACATTGCTCGTAACAGGTAGAGAACTTTCTATTTTGTAGCAACAACTCAATTTACAAATTTACCTTTGTCACTTTACACAGAATTTTCTCTTTTAGTGAAAAGTTTAAAGAGCTTATCATGGAGATGAAGGCCTCTTCTAAAAAGTTCATAGAAGAAAATAGTTCTTCACAAGAGCCATCTTTTGATCGTCGAATAGGTACTTAAATTTGTCGCAGAAACTTGAACTATACCCTTACCATTTTTTGTTTAAAAAAACATGTTGTGTTTAGATAATCCTTGCCAAAAGCTTTCTGCAATAGGTGCCGAAAAAAAGCTTGAAGAAAATAGTAAGTAAATAGATTTTGCAGTTGGCAAACAGCTTTGACAGATGATAGAACTCTTTAACCGCATATACCTTTCAATCACATGATTTTAACTATTTTTTTAAACATCAATTTTTAGGGAAGTTGTTAGATAACATTAGTAGCAAAACAAGCGATGCATCTCTGAGCTGTGTTTCGTCAGGTAAGAGAAATGTGAAAACAGCAGAGGCTCAGTGTTATTGTATGAACTGTATGCAAGAAAATTCTTGTCTTTCTCTTCTCTCAGGTTCTTCAATGAACAAAGATTCACAAGCAGGGCCGAGTGGGTTGTTTCAAAAAAGGAAAAACATTAACGTAGACCAGCTTAAAAATGCTCTACAGACTGCATACGGTAAGTAAAGCTTTTTTTAGTTATTTGTTTGTTGTTAAGTGCTTTTACTTACAGTCTGCAATTTTGTAAAACTTTTTTAAAAAATGTGCCAAGTTCTATTTTTAATTCTTAGATTACTCGTCTTCTGATGAAGAAAAGGTAAGTGCGTGGGCTACAGTTCAACCACCAAGCAGCAAGGGAAAGGATATCGTGAAACGTGGTTTTGGTCAGAGAGGTTTGTCAATGTTTTGGAATAAATGCAATTCCTTTGAACAAAAAGAAAACGATGTCAGGTAGTTTTCTTTTTTTTTTTTTTTTTTCTTTTTATAGGAAAGGAGACTCAACAGTTTGGCCAGTTCAAGGGGGAGTCTGTATTGATTCACGCCACAGAGCTAAGCTTTGTGGACAAGAGGAGATTCAACATCACCTCATATCCTTTTCTGTACTATTATCAAACGGCTCCTCCACTTATAGAAGACTTCTTGAGATGGCTTTTAAAGGTTAAACTACAAAACAAAGAAAACGCAAAATCCCACTGCAATCACGTAAATACTATATGGAAAACAATTGATCCATCCCAAAAGGTTTTGCCAAAATGTGCTCTGGTTGACCCTCATCTATTATCAGACTTTTATGCCGCTCCCCTTATTAAAATCATAAAAGAGCAGCAAAAACTGCCCTCTTCTAGTCAAGTGGCGCATATTCAGCCAAGAACAATTTTATCAAAACTAGGGTCGCTAAGAATATTTTTGGACTTCATTTTATCTCGTAGAATATTCGCTGGAATGTCAGCAATAGAACTGGAGATGACAAAACTGAAAGTCAAAGAGATTAATCAATCACTGAAACCTTTTGTTTCACAAAGGGAAGCAGACTTAAAAACTTTCAAAAAAATAAATATATTAACAAGAGAACACATTTCCTCATACTTCAATAGCAAGCACGTCTTAAAACTAAGAGATCAACTAAAAGATTCCAGCTTCGTGCCGAATAGTTCCACCGTCGTAGATACCAGAGACTACCTTATGATTATGATATGTCTATTAAATGCCACAAGGGCATCTAACTTGATCAACATCACATTAAAAGACATAGACGATGTTTTCAAAGATGCTGAGTTTGAAGGCGCGTTCTGTATATCCTCAACGAGGTATAAAACCTCCATGCTTTACGGGACAAAGATAATTGTGGTCGACGAGCAGCTGAAAAACGACCTTATTCAATATGTGAAGACTTACTTGCCTGTGCTGACTCCCACTGCAAATGACCGTGGCTCACAGTACCTTTTTACAACTGCTCGTAAAGGGCAAATATCTCATTCTGCCATTTCAAATGGCTTTACAACTAGCTTTAAAAAAGCTGATGTTTTTAAATTTGAAAAAAACGCCCTAGCAAGAGTGTGTCCCACTCGAATCCGAGTCTCAATAGCGACTGAAATGTGTAGCCTCGGAGAAGAAAAGTTGGAGGAGTTTGCAACTGTAAGTATATCATGTTTGTTTTGTTGTGATATTTTTGTGACATTGTCCTTTAATATTTGGTGTCATTACTTTATTAAAGACATTCATGAAGAACAAACCGTCCACAACCAAAAAGTTTTACATTGCCCACTATGCAAACAGGGCTGCTACTGCTATAAGTTTGAGGGTGGGTACTCAATTCTCTTTGCTAAATACAACTACCACCCCATCCCTCAAAAATGTAAAGAGTTGGGTGAACGAAAATACCAAAAAGATTGAGGAAGTTTTTCATGAGCAGTACTGTGATGAAGAACTGACTCAATTTCTCAGCAACCAACTTGTTGATAGTGAATCGTCGTCTGATGATGGTAAGTCATTTTTCGGTCTTTTAAAACATTAAACATCTTAGAATTTTTTCTTTTTTACTCATTGTTGCCTTACATACAGAAGTAGACTTTAACGTTCAACCAACATTCGAAGCAGTAGCATCTACCGCCGAGTTAAAGGTAGATATTCAAGGTAAGGAGTTTTCGTTTTCACAATTTTTCTTAGAGAATTGAAAAGTGTTTCACATAAATTTTAAGAATGCATACTTTTTACAAACATTTAGTCCCATTAATGTTGGCAACACTTTTTAATATTTCTGCTGTTATTTGTCAAATTAGATCCAGTGATGCTAAACGAAAAAACAGAAGTTTCCTCAGCAAGCGTGTTCGAAGAGGCTTTAAACTCAGGTTTGAATTCAATATTTAGAAATATAGTACGTACTAATTATGAACCAAAAACACAGCAGTACTTGTTTGTAATAAACCGTGAGCTATGTTTAGAAACAAAGCTTGTAAACCACATTACATATTATTTTTAATAGAAGCATCTTCAGAGGAGTTTTCGCTGCAGAAAAAATCAACTAAAACAAAAGTCTCCTATGAAGAAAAAGAAAAAATAATGAAAGGTATACTTGAAATTTAGAATTATGAGCAAATAATTAAGAAATATGCTATATATATTACGCATTTATACATAACTTAACTTTTGAACTAGATTTCAACGTCCCTACTCCTGGCGAGTGGTACACCTCGCGATCACCTAAGTACCAAAGAATAGCTTACTTGGCAATTGCGCTCGTAGGGAAAAGAATTATAATCAGCAGTACAAGTGTCACTGTCGCAGAGTGGAAAACCTGTGAAGTGGAGTTCCTAGACCAAGGAAACATTAGTAGTTTATATGACAATATGCCTTGGCAAGAACTGCGGTGTGTTTTAAGGAACATGCAGGCGAAGTACCACAAAAACGATCATAAAAACAAAGAAGCTTTTGACAACTACATCACGGAAGCAAGAACATTGTGGCGTTTTTTGTGCTTGGAATAAAATGAGAATGTTTTTTTTTGTAAATAATCCTTCGCTTTTTTATTAGGAACTTTGTTTGCCTTTTTTTAGTAACTTTGTTTAACTTTTAGTCCTTCCAGAATATTTCAAAGCTATATAACTTTGTAAAGTATCCTTCAAATTTATGTTCTGTAAAATGCTATTATATTTGAGTTTTGTTGAATTAAAAAAAAGTTACACCTTATATACCTAAACCTTGTCCTAACATTATTTTAACCCAAAACTGAATTCCGAAGGTTAAAAACGTCAAATTTAATTGAGAAACACATATAATTACTGATAAAGGAACCCAGACGACAAACTCTATACCCAAAATAAAATGGTTTCCTGGCGGAATAAAACTGGCACATAGACGGATAACCCTAACCCTTCAGAAACCACTAGTCCGCCGGGATGCCACTAAGTTTGGATTTCCGCCAGGAAACCATTTTTTGTCAGCCAGAAACCACTAAGGTACCACTAAGTCGGCTATATGCCACTACGTGTCTGCACGAAACCAGTTTTTGTGTTAAAACTATACCCCTAATACCCTAACCCTAACAACAGGAATCTCATTGCTCTAAATATGAAGTAATTGTATTTAAATGTTATTTATACAAACATCATTTATGGGATTTAGAATTGTTGTAAATAAATAATGTTTTTTCATTTCTATTTAAATTGTGTATAAATTTTTAACGAAATAAAACTTTTATTTTAGTAATAATAATAAAATAATAAACATGGAGTATACAGTTTCTGAAGAGAAAAAAACTTATGGCAGCGGAACACATTTTTTTGTCATGACTTATAGAAATAAAAGAACAAGAGAGATTACAACGGAGAGTGTAATGAAGACAGATGAGTTGAATATGTATATTCAAAATCCTTTGGATATAGAGAAATGGATTGAACAATTCACTTTTGAACTCCTAGATAAAGAAGAAGAATTGACCTTTCAGTCTCTCGACGTGCCTTGTTTATATCAAAACGTGGTGGTAATGTTGTATGGTAATGATGATTATGAAAGCGGTGAGTCAAAAGTTGTTAAATTTGCTTATTCTTCTCTGGTGTATGTGATTAAAAAATTAGAAAAAAAATCATTTTTAAAAATGGTGGCTAATATTAATATCAAACAGGCTTTTGAACATGTAGAAAGTGGTAGCGGTTGGAGATTAATTGCTTTAGATTTTTTCAAGTCACAATTATTGACCAATGTGAACGAAGACAAAATAATGAAAATGAGAACTGAAATTATAGGAGCTAATAATCGAATAAAGACTAGATCAAATTTTAATCCTTTTTTAAAACATAACGTCAAAGCTTTAATTCAATTTTTAATTCAATTAGATAAAGAAGAAAACAGTAATAACGTGTTTTCAGAATTTATTGGACCTTGGTGTAGACCTCATGAAGTTTGGTCAGATAATAATTTTCAAGACGGAAAAGTATTAAGTTTTTATCAAAAAAAAAAAAAATGTTTTTAGATTATAGTTCTATAGTAGATAAAGGTTATTGTTTTTATGCTGCACTATTAATGGGTATGTTGTTAAATAAAATAAAAGTTACAAAAATTAAAGATTTTGATTTATGGGAAAGATTTAATACGGTAGGTTGTATTAAAAGTGAAGAAGACGTTTTTGTTTTTTTAAAAAAAGGATTAAATGAAGTGGATTGGTTGTCTATGAAAAATTTTCTCATTTTTATCAAAAATAGTTGTTATAACTTGACAGTAAAAAATTTAGAATCGATATGTATGCATTTTACAAACGAAGGGATAATGTTTCCGTATCATTTAAGAATTTTTGTAGTTAAAAAAAAATCAATCGACTTTATGTCATTGGTAAAAATCTGAAAATTATAAATATATATGAAGATTATTTAAACCCTATTTTTGAAAGTAAATTGTTAAATCCATTACAGTTAAAAAGGTTTTTACCTTTACTTGAAACAGAAGAAAAAGATTTATTAAATGGACAATTTTCCAATACTATCAACATTCTAATTGTTGATCAAGGTAATCAAACTTATCATGCTTTAAATTTAATAAATCTTAACTATAGCAAAAAATTAGTCAGTGAACATCGTGAAGCAAAACGATATTTAAAAGAGTGTCCACGCTGTTTACAATTTTATTCCAATAAAAATAATAGACAAAGACATGAAAATACCTGTGAAGGATTTTATGATAATAAATGTTTTTTATATAGTAAAAAAAGAACTTTTCATAAACCGCGTACAAAGTTTATGATGCAAAGTAGAAGACAATTTCCTTTTTTTATCACTTTTGATTGTGAAACATTAAATATACCCTTTACAGGAGAAAAAGAAGAAAAACAAAAAACATTGTCTCAATTAACCTATTTTTGTCATACGGTTTCATTAAATATTGTTTCTGATCAATTAGCTAAAAAATTGTTTGGATTAAATGTTCAAGAAAATGTGATAAAACAATTGGTTTTATATTACGAAAACAACGATGAAAGTTTAAAAAAAAATATCATTGATTTGTTACCCATTTCTATTCAAAATTGTAAAAATATTATAGCTTATGAATATCGTCAAAAATTATGGAGAGAGATGAATCAGTGTGAAAACCTGAAGGTAAAAAAAAATTTAAAAAGTGACTTGATAGTGTATGATTTGCTGTTATTAGCAGCAGTAGTTAAAAATTATTGTAACCAGGTATTATTAAAAGAAAATTCATCTTTAAATATATCAATAGAAGATTATGACAAGTTATGGCAACAGGATGAAATTTTTTGTACCATATGTAAAAAAAAATGTAACAAATTAAAAATGGAAAATGTAAAAAATCGTTTTTGTGAAATTGAAATAGAAAAGTCATTCAATCAAAAAGAAATAGATCATGTGAATTACAGTCATGATAGTTTAGAAGATTTGTTATATGAGTGGTTAAGCGAAGTGAATTTGTTTGCTTTACCTAATCCAATTCAAACTTTGATTCAAACTGAAAATGCCTCAAAGATCAAACAACGTTTATTGTTTTTAACGCAAACTTTTTATTTATTAAAAAAATGGATTTCGGTGCTTGAAACATACGGAGAAGGTTATAATTGGCAAAATGGTTACTTGTGTAAAATCATTAATATGAATATGGATGAAGTCATGAACATTATACGATGGTTAGGTAAAATATTTTTAACACAACGCAGGTATGATATTTTATTTGAAGAAGATATGACTTTTCAGTTTGATAATATAGATATGGATTTGTTTTTGTTAGAAGATAGTCGATTTTTATTCAAAACGTTTTTGGAAATTTTTCGTGTGATGCAAACTTTATTAAATTCACAATATGTAAATTTAAGTGAGAATGGTAAAGTAAACGATATACAGTTGTTTTCATTACTTTCTGACATTGATGAAACACAGGTAAAATTATGGCACCAAGTATTGACTGTCAGTTTAAAATCTAATCATGCTGATAGTGAAAATGTTCATTATTACGAACAACATTTATATGAAAAAGAATTTCAAAAAGATTTACAAAATATCTTAAAATCGGTACTGTATCATTTTGAGAATTATTTAGTAGTAGATCATGATCATTATACTGGAGAAGTTTTATGTTTAGCTCACAATCTATGTAACGTATCGTACGGTAAGGTTTCTTCACACAATATTTTAAATATATACGCACACAATTCTGTATTCGATAACGCTGTCATGATCATCAACAGTTTACATAAAACTTTAGATTTTCCTTTACACAATTTAGATAACAGTCACAGTAGCGATTATGAAAATTTAATGAAATACTTCAGTTTTGATAATTGTTTTTTTATTGCGCAAAATAGCGCTAAAATTCGTATTGTAGATTTTTACAACAAAGTTAGAATTGTGGATTCTTATCGTTTGATGAACATGTCTCTCAATGAAGCTACATCCATGTTAACTTCAAAGTGTAAAAATGATTTAATTACGTCAGCTGTAAGTTATTTTTAACAATATGGTTTTTTGGATTACGAATCTATGACTCATTTATTGCAAAATGAATCCTTAAAATCTTGTTTGACTAAAAAATTAATTTTTCCGTATTCGCAATTGCAATTAGATTTATTAGAAAAAGAATACGAGTCGATACCACCTATTGAATTATTTGCTAAAAATGATTTATCAAAAAGTGCTACTTTGCAAGAAGAAATTGATAAAATCAAAGCAGATTATGAAAATGTAAAACTCATTTGGAATTGTTTCAAAATTAAAAAATTAAAAACGTTATTAAAAATTTATGTGGTGATTGATTCGTTAAGTTTAGGGATGGCTTTGATTGATTTTGATAATAAAACGTTTGTACAAACAGGGTTTCATATATTATCTGCTGTCAGTATTTTTAGTTTGCTAGTCATTTTAACAATTGGATGAGTGGAATAAACGTGCAATATCCTCCAACTCACGAACATCACCAATTGATTGAAAAATGCGTTCGAGGTGGAATGTCGACCAACGGCTCGTTTAAGTTGGGAATAAATACAGAATATTACAAAGATTATTTAAAGCTAAACTATATCAGAAATGATTTTGACACTTTGATGTTTTTTGCTGACGAAAATCAACAATATGGTGGAGCTCAGACTGGTCCTTTAATATGTCAAATGAATTATAATTTGGATTATAATATCAAAGACTTTAATGAAGTTTTAAACAAGTATTATACTCCACTTCACCGTTTAGAACAATTTTCCACAGACGCTTTTGTACATTGTAAATTAACCATGAAAAAAGAGTATCAAGATAAGTGTCACGGATTTTCACCTATGGTTCAAAGAGGTTATATACCTTTATATCAATACAGTCCATACGAAATTTTAAAGCTGAGAAAAAAATTAAACAACGGACAATATACGATTGAAGAAGATAAATCAATAAAATTGTTGATGAAAGTGGATAGTCACGTGACTGTGGAAACCTTGGATTATCTAAAATGGTTAGTAGAAGAAAGAGGAGTTGTGATTGAAGAAATATACTCTGTTATGCCTGTGTATCGATATCCTTTAAGCGTTAAAAGTATACATTTTTATATGAAAATGAGAGCTGAAGCACTAAAAATAGGAGATTTGATAACTGCCGCTTTGTGTAAATTTATAGTCAATGGTCAATATGGATTTCACACTAGGAAACCTGAAAAAAATATCAACATTAAAATATATGTTCATATACAAGAAAAACTGAGACAATGTATCAAAAATCTGAACGAATTATATGAGACAATGATATCCGAAGGAGTTTCACCTGATCAATTTAAACAATATTTATCTCAAAGTTTTCAAAAGTTTTTTTTCATTAATGGTCAATTCATGTCTTATAATCCTGAAGAAATATATTTGGATATTAATAATCAAAAAATTTCAACTGAAGAAAATCCATCTTTAACTTATGATCGTTTTTTTCAAGATTTTGTAGCTATGAAAATGAAAAACCTTACCACCAAATCTGTGGTTTGCAGCTTAGAAGGTGAAAACGTAGACGTTTTACATTTATTAGTAGAGGATGTCGAAATAAATTTAAAAAAAGCAGTCATTACTATAGTGGAAGAAAAATCTAAAAAAATTAATTTGAGTTTGCGAATGATTGCTGCCAAAATATTAAGTAACGCTAAATTGAACATAAGTCGTTTTGTTTTTGATATACAAAACATGTGTGAAAAACATCAAGCTAGCGCTCATTTAATGGTGACTGACACTGATTCTGCTTGTTTTATGGTCATGAAAAAAAAGAGTGACAATTCCAATTTTAACCACGAATTTCAACAATGGATAAAACAAGATCATGAATTTAATAAATGGATGGATTTTTCAAATTATCCTAAAGATCATTATAATTACAACAACGATTACGCTAAAGCGCCACATCCTTTTCAAGATGAAGTACCACCCAACGCTGTTATTAATAAAATTATGGCAATGGCACCAAAATGTTATATGGTTGATGTGGATAAAGAAGGTAAATTGAGTACTAAAAAAAGATTCAAAGGTGTACCATTGTATAACATCAAAATTAACAATTATGTGAACGGCTTAGATTGTTATCCTTGCACCAACTATATTATGAAACAACAATGGAAAAATATGATTCCGAAAAAAGACCAAGAGGTATTACAAAATCGTATGGGAATTAAAAGAAGCGGTGAAGGATTTGATATCAATATCAAAGAATGTAAATTACAACTTTTTAAAAAACCAAATCAAAAGTTATATCCGTTTGATTGTGGAGTAATGGCTGAAATTAGAGGACATCATGTTTTGAAACCGATAGAAGAGTTAAATAAAACCGTTTTACCTAATAAAAATACATTTTGTAGTAATGAACACATTTTTAATCTGTTACGTTTAGAACAAGAAATTATTGAAAATAATCCCTACTTGAAAAGAAATAGACAATTGATTGACAATACTGTTTTACCTTTTTATAAATTATTAAAAAGTTCATTTAATGATATTCAAAATAACTGCGAAATAGAAGTTACGAGTGATGAAACCATGTTAAATAATGAATGTAGTATGAGCGATGTTTTGTTGTAAACTCTTTATGATGTAGATAAAACTGTTTTTGTTGTAATACGATTTATGTTGTAGGTGAAAAAATAAAAAATTATTTAAAAAATCATGGAAAATATAAATGTGGTAGAACAGCTCATCGTGGAAATTAAAAACGAAGTGATGAAAACTGTGAATGACAGAGAGGAAGATAAAGAAATAACCGACGATGAAGAAGATGAAAATTCATTGATATATAAGTTGGATACAGTATTGAAAAACGTCAAAAAAATTGAGAAAGAATATTTGGTAATGAGAAAACATGCTCAAGATTTTATGCATATGATGAGAGGAAATATTGAATCGTTCGATAAAATGAAAAGAAAGCATCATTTGATGAAAGAGAGATATCACGAGTTGTTTTTGTCTAAGTTGAATAAATTTAAATATAGAATGTGTTACGAATGTAAAACCTATTATAAAAAAAGTTTATACGGATATTATATATGTCCAGTTTGTGCTGTGAAATGTTGTAAAAAATGTGAAAAAAAACATGTTAAAAAACACCACGTTCACTATGAAATGAATGTTTAATAATCACGTGTAATGTATTACGATAATTGTTTTTAGATTACATAATAATTTTTTTAGATTGCATAAAAAATGGAAGAAATATATTTGGAATTATCTATGTTTTTTGAAAATAATAACAACAAGACATCTAATTGTAAAACGATCAAAAATGTACAAGATATTGGATGTTTGCTAGAACATAAATTGGAGACTGATTTAATATTGTATCCAGCTATTTTGGATAACCTAGTTGAAAAAGAAATCGTCGCGACTTATTATTACAATGGTCATTGTAAAGAAAAATTTTCTTTCAAATATAAAGAAATTGCAGATTTGTCAGAATATCAGTTTTTATTATGTAATTGTATTTTTCGAAGTTTTGTTTTATTTAAAAATGTCAATGTATTTCCTAAAATATGTTACCTACCTTTAATGTCAGCTGTTAATAAAATAAGAAGTTTTTGTATATATGAGAGTAATTATTTTCAAAAATATTATAATTCATGACAAAAGAATAAACATTTTTTTATATAATTGAAAATGATATTTACATTATACAAAAAATATTTTAACTATTTTAATGTTTATGCAGGTATAAAAATGAAATTGGAAAACAACGTTGTTCACGGATCAAAACTCATGTACTTTAAAATGGAAGGTGATAGTGATCGACGTTTTGATTTGCTCTTAATTTTGAAAAACAATCATGACGAGGTGCATTTATTATTTGAAAATTTAAATGGTGATTTACTGGAAGAAACAATAAATTACGTTAAAGTTAATCTTGAAAAAGAAGAAGTTAAAAAATATCTTGATGAGTGTACAAGTGTGAAAATGGAAACTTCTACTGCTAACTCTACGTTATTTATGGTTTTAATGGACATGTAAAAAATGGTCGTCTAAATTACACTTGCTAGACACTGCGATATATAACAATAACGCGTTTTTTATTTATAATCAAAAAATATTTACATTAATCTTACGTTTATTTTTTATTTAATATCATGACGAAAACGGTTTTTGCATTAGATCAAGTGAATTATTTTTTAAAAATATTGAAATTATTGTTTACATACTTTTAGTAAAATTACAAAAAATGGAATTGGAATTGGAAAACAAAGTTGATCAAGAATACGAAGAAGGTTTATACTTATTCTTTGAAAAATAACACAAATCTATGTTTGATTTGGTATTCGAATTAAAAAACGAACACGGTACAGTGCGTATTTTATTTAGACTGTTAAACGGTGATTTCAACGAAGAAATAACCAAATATGTTATTGAAAAAATGAAACAAGAAGAAAATAAAAAATATTTTAAACAAAGCAAAACAATAAAAATGGAAACGTTTATATGCAATACATCATTCAGATCGTCAGTATTAGAACTGAATTTGGCGGGTAAAGAGAAATAAGATTTTCCATTAATCGATTATTGTATAGATTATTGTTTAAAATGTCATTTGTTAAAAATAAACATGTTAAAATTATAAATTTTTGCATTATATAAACACATTTTTACATTTTTTACTTTTTATTTGATAAAATGACAAATATGGTAGACATTAAAGTAATTGTGACTTTTTACAACGAAGATTTGAATTATATTCATTCGCAATTTTTTTTTGATTTGACTGAAAATTGGTTAGATTGTTTAAAAAAATGTCACTCGGAAGATATTTTAACATGGTATCAAGTTGGTAATCGTCTTCATAAAAAAGTCAAGATTGATATACTAGAAAGTAATCTTTCAGTTATTAATATTAATCAGAAATTAATTTTGGAAGAAAATATTAATGACTTGACTTTGTTTTTAGGAGAAGAAATGATGGAAGTGTTAAAATTTATTATTCCTCTTCATTTACATAATAGAAATGATCAACAGTTGTTATATTATACTTTTTCACGGTTTGTAGAATTGTATGCTTTTTTAAACGAAAAAAATAATATTATTCACATTTAGATTCATAATAAATCATGTCTATTGACGAAGTGATGTACCAATGTTACGAAGAAATGAAAAAACATGACAAATTATCAAAAGATTATGTGGATTTACAATTTAAAACATTGAGAAAATTTTTAGCTCACAAATCATGGTTAAAAGACGTCACATGGAAAAACATAACACCCAACACTGTGATGGAAGATACTGTTTATAATTTTTTAAATAATAACAATAGAATTAATTTAATCAAAGCTTGTTTGGCTGAGCCAAAAATTTGCAACAAGGTGTTGTCGTTGCAAATTTTAGTTAATGATAAATGTATGGATAGAAATCATCCTGTTCAATTTGTCAATTTATTTTATAGTTGTTTATCTTTTCATATTTACGAAGAGTTGTTAAATCATCAGGATGATCTTAAAATTGTATAGGAATTTATTTATTACAAATATAATTTTTATTTTTTATCGCGATTTTGATGACGTTCATTTTGAAGTATTTTTTAGATGATTATTACTTTATACGAAGATGAAAATATTAAATATATATTCAACATTGGGAAATGGATTTATTTACTTTTAATCTGGAAGAAGATTGTAACCTAACGTCACATTATATAAATGATATTTGTGAACGATTGAATCATAATAATGAATTAGAAATTGGATTGTATAGTTTGAACTATAATCAAAGTTGGTTTATAAAAACTTTATATATTTGCAGTGAAGAAAAACGTTCTTTTTTAAAACGTGTATTGGAGAATTGTTTTTATTGTTACCCGTATTGTAAAGAAGACTATCATTATGTTTAAAAAATGATCCGTTTGTATTTTTCATAGATAAGATACAATTAAACATGGCTTATTATTTAACGTTAAAAGTGAATGCTGAAACAGGCGATTTTAAATGTAGTATGGATTTCTATTGGGTGGAATATAAAGATACCCATGTAGTACACACCAATTTTGAAAGATATTTATTTTTCGAATCAGTCTGTATGAACGCTGAATTTATAACCGATATGAAAAGCGAATTTAAATTTATAAGTAACGACGATATTATAACAATCAACAGGAATTATCCATTGAATGGAGTACAAGATCGTGAAAGTTTTAGAAAAATTATAAAACGATGTTTGGAAGAAAATGATGATTATTTTTTTTATGCTAAAGAGTCGAAATGTGTATTAATTGAAAAAATGAAAGAATTATTAACAAAATATAATCACGATATTACAGAATGTAGTTGTTGTAATAAATAAAAAGTTTAAATTTTTTGTATTGTTGTTGTAATTTTTAAATATTTTTTAAAACAATGAGTAATAATACTATCCACATATCAATGAAACTTTTTGTATATTTTTTTTAAAAATCATTGTAAATTTCATTTTTTATTTTTTAGTGAAAAAAATGACTGAAAATAAACAATTTGATTTCAATTCAAAGCAAAAAATAATAAAGAAAAAAGAAGAAAATGGTTTCAGCGAGGATGAAGACTATTGCGACTGTAAACCAGTTAACGTTATTATCAAACTGGAAATAACTAATCCTTTAAACAAAAACGATTATTTGAAAATTTTGGAAAAAGCTATCAATTATTATTTTTTTATGACGACCTTGTATCTTATTTTATACTTTTTCTTGTATTTCTATTTAATATAAAGAGGTTAAAAGTATTGTCTTTTGCAACAATTTATAATCACGTGTCACTTTTTTCAATATATTATGTTTATAAAAACGTTTTTTAAAAAATAAATGTTTAGAAAAAATTATAAAAATGAACAAAACACAGTTAGAAGAAAAGACAAACAAACTAAAAGATGTGACGGTGAATAAAAATTATATACCGGTCAACGATATTGTGGATAAAAAGAGTACTTACGATCGCATTCGGTTATACAGTCATTATGATGAACTGAGATACTTTTTAAATCGAAAATCGATTATGGAGGAAACTAATAACATAAAAAAATAACGCACATTTTTTATGATGTTTTTGTTTGATATTTTATACTTTTTTTGTATGTTTATTTAAAAAATAAAAAAAGATTGAATGACTTGTCTTTTGAAACATGGTTTAATCTTGTGACAAAGTTTGTATTTTCATTACTTTTTATAAATTGTTATAAAATAAATGTTTTAGAAAAAAAATAAATAAATATGAACAACGCGACTTTAGAAGAAAGAAAAAACAAGATAAAAACAATTTATTTAGAAAACTTGACAGTTGAAAAAAATTATCAACCTTGTCAATTAATGGAAGATAACCTGAGTTTTGAAAAAACCGAAAATTTGAACAGTGTTATGGGAGAACTAAGAATGTTTTTAGATAGAAAATGCGTCGTGGATGAACAATTAATAAGAAAAAAATAAGAAGTCTTATTTAATTATTCATTACATTTTTTTGTAATCTTTTTAATTATCGTTAATAAAATATGTTAAAATTGTAAAACAAAGTGTTTTGATTTGTATTCATAAATAATTTATGACATTTTTTTGTAATTTTTTTGTTATTTTTTAATTTGAAATATATTTTTTAGTTTATAATAATGAATCAAGAGCAATATGACTTTATACAACATGTCAACATGGGACACAATGTTTTTTTGTCTGGTAGTGGTGGGTGTGGTAAAACGTACATGTTAAAAGAAGTATATCAAAGACACAAAGATAAAAAAACAATACAAATGACAGCTTCAACAGGTGTAGCAGCTCAAAATATTGATGGAATAACCATTCATAAATTTGCGTGTTATAAAGGTTTTATAGATTGTGTTCAGATTATAAAGTATATGAAAACGGAAGAAAGAGAATTGTGGAAGGAAGTAGATGTTTTAATTATTGATGAGATTTCAATGTTAGATGCTGAATTTTTTGATTTACTACATGAAATGGCTCAAAAATTGAGAGGAAATATGAAAGTATTTGGAGGTATTCAACTTATTGTATCAGGTGATTTTTATCAACTTCCACCAGTAAAAGGTAATTTTTGTTTTACTTCTAGCGTTTGGGTGCGCTGTCAATTTAAAAATGTGATACTAACCCATAGTTTTCGACAAAAAGAAGATTTAAATTACTTTCATTTATTACAAAGATTAAGAAAAGCTCAGTTAACTGAGGATGATATTAATTTATTGTTAAAAAATCATGTTGAAAATTATACAGATCATCCTTTGTGGTTAAGATGTTTTTTTACTCGTGCACAAGTCCAAAAGTACAATGAAGAAAAATTAAATGAAATAAAAGGAAATGTCATTGAATACCATAGGAATACCACTAACAAAATCTATGAAAAAGAATTTGCTATTCCTGAAATGATAAAAGTCAAAGAAAAAGCCAACATTATGTTAATCAAAAATATAGACGTAAGTCTCAATTTAGTAAATGGTACTCGCGGTACATTTCAATTAAGTCACGATTGTAAACCTTTGTTTATTAGAGAAGATTCTTTTGTTTACCCATTAAAAAGTTACGAAGAGGAAATAAGACTTAAAAACAAAGTGGTCTCAAAAAGATGCGGATATCCTATAGTTTTAGCTTTTGCTATGACATTTCACAAATGTCAAGGTTTAACTTGTGAGGGACTGTATATAAAATTGGACGATAAAGAATTTAGTTCAGGTTTAATTTATATTGGATTAAGTAGAGTTTGTAATTTGAATCAATTGAAAATTTTTGGAAAAAAAGAGAACATTCGAAAAAATCTTCAAGCGATTAAAGTGCGATTTGAAGTCCAACAATTTTATGACGCTATCGAAAAAGAAAGTCGAGGATTAAAACAAAAATATTTTGAAGTTGAATAATTATATTTAGTTATTAAGATATTGTCTTTTTAACCAATAAAAAATCTTATAAATAAACTATTTTGTCTTTTATTTTTTTTATTAGTGAAAAATGTGTGCTGCAGGTAAATTATATTGGAAAAAAAATAAAAAACAATTGATTAAAAAATGGAAACGTCAAGCTCGATTAAAAAGAAATTCCTTCAGAAAAAATAAGTTAAGAAAAAGAGGAAGAGGTATTATTGCTACTGTACCACTGATACATAACACCGTAGGAAAAATTCCAATAGTAGGCGATTTCATAAAAATGATTTTGTAATTTATTAAAATAAAAAAGGTGTAAAGTTGTTTATTGACACGTAAAAAAACAACTTGCAAACAAGAATATATTGTATAATAATATCGTAGGAGTAGTTAATGTAATTTTGATTTTGCTAATGTAATAATGAAAAAACGATCAGTTTATAAAAAGATTAAAAAATCAAAAAAGTATAGCACTGTTAATAGTCGTTTAAAAAATAGAAGAATCAAAAGAGGAGGTTGGGTACAGTTTATTCCTTTAGCTTTAAATTTATTAAGTTCTTTAAGTCAGTGAGATGAGTGTTGAAGTTAAAAAAATAAAACTCATCGATAAAGAAGAACAAAATATTGGAGATTATTTGAAAGAAAAAGGATTTTCAGGTTACCATTTAAGAGGAGATCAGACAGAAACTGAAGAAAATGTCAATCCTGTCAAACACCACATTTTTAATAGTCATGTCGATTCTTTACCTGAAAATACCATTATTGTAGGACCTACTGGAATAGGTAAATCTTCTTTATCTAGAGATTTATTAAGATTAGGAAAATATCCCTATGCTGAAATGGTTTTTATATTGCAAAGAAGAGAACCGAGTGAACATCAAATTGAAACATGGCAACAAATTGTCAACTTTAAAAAGAACAAGTTACAGGCTTTTTTATACTTGGTGGTGAACAATGTACAAGAATTAGATCAATATATTCAAAGAGTAGTCAGCTTTTCACAAGAAAGGTTTGGCATACAAAATAGCGATGAACGAATGATTAAAACAGTAATAATATTAGACGATATTGGACCTGATTGTATAAAAAGTTCGCAATACAATAATTTATGCGCTAGTGGAACTCATAGTGCCACCAGTAGTTTAACTATTTTTCACACGTTACCGATGAGACATTCTCAAAATTGGGCTAGTTTATTATCCCATTATAAATGTGTGATTACGTTTGATAATTCACCCGAAGTAGAAAAATTATTTAAAATTGAATTCCCTTCCGATAAAAAAAATAAACATCCTATCTCAGATTTAATAGTGAATATTACTTCTAATAAAAAAAGTCATGTGGCTTTTTTTAAAAAAAGTGTTTCTCACGCTCGCTTAAGAAGTCATTTAAATGAAATGACTCAAAAAGTCTACATACCTGTAGATGCATACGGTGTGATTGATTACGATTACGATCAAATGAGTGTTAACAAACCCATCATACGATTTCAAGAATTCGATTACGTAAAGTCACCCCATTTAAAGAACGGCTATTTTTTAAAAACGGTATCTAATCAGGTGAACGAGACAAACAAGCAAGGAAAAGAAATAAATGAAAAAAAAAATCAAAAAGAACCTCATTTAAAAAAAGACAAGGTCAAGGAAAAAGCTCAACAGTTGTTAAAAAAATTGGAATTAAAAAGAAGATACGGTGTTGCAAACTCAGAAAGTGAAGAAAGCGATTTTGAATCGGTGAGCGAAGATGACAACGACTATTGATGATGAGTGGAACCATTTTTTTACAGAAGCTAATGAAAAAGCATTGGAATATGAAAACTTTGAAGAATTATCTAAAAAAGCTGAAAAAAAAGCGCGAAAAGAAAGAAGAAAAAGACTGAACGTAAGAACTGACATTTATACTCCTAAAATAAACAGACGAAACGATATTGATCAACAAGAAATTATTTGTTGGGTAAGAGAAATATGTGAAAAATTTAATGTGATTAAAATGTTAAAATGCGAATTATTGACAGACATTGAAAGAATACAAATTCAACAATCGTATAGAGATAACGTTTGTTATGATTTAAAAGTTTTTATACGAGAATATTTATATCCGTTACCAGAATACGACGAAAATGGAAAATTGCTACTTCGAAAACAAACGTTGAAAAACAAAAATGCATTTATAACATTATTTGTTCAAAATAACTTGAATGTTTTGGTTGATTATTTTAATTCTAATAGCTTTAAACAGTTTCACGAAACTATTAACTTTTATGCAAACAAATTGGTTCATTTTAACAGTAATCAAAGAACAAAAACTATTACTACTTTATTAAGACAATCTTACGATCATTTGTATTGCGATGTTGATTTAATTATAAACGAAAATGTTTAATAGTAATAATTATAAAAAAACAATATCAGATTTGTATTTCTTGCTAAAAAAAAATGCCCTTAGCGACGCTAAATTGCTTAAAGAAATTGACCAATATCAGTCTGCAGAAACAGACGAACAACAAGTCAAATCAGACAGAAACCCCAGTTTCAACTTTGGTAATGAAGATTTATTACCAAAATCGTTATTGTTGATGGATGAAGCTAGTGAACAAACACAACATAGCTTTAATGCTGAATTAAGTTTTCAAAACGAATTACAAAAAACCTTTACTTTACAAACAGTATTGGAAGGGGATATAGATTCTACTTTATTACCTGAAAATCAATATAATCTATATCAAAACGTAAATCATGATGTGTACGCTTTTCGACAAATAATACAAGCTAATAAAACGGATGAATTTAACAGCGATGTAAACCAACGAAATACCAATGAAGCCTTGATGCGATTAAGAAACAGCAAAGATTATCAAATGAATAACCCAACCACAGGCGAACCGTCCCAGTATGGAAATTTATTATCCATTTATTCATCACAATTAAGATCAAACATTCAAGTCGAAAATAAAATAAGTTATGTTATTCATCCTGTTGTTGATTTTTTTAAAGTTCACGATATAGTTAATAGATCATGGTTGCAAAAAACTTTATCTCTTTATCCTCAAGTCAATCAAAATTATAATTTAAGGTATTTTATTGAAAACATGTGCGATAGAACCACTACTCGTCAAATCGGTCAACTTCAATTTGTTTTGAAAGTTTTTTTATTCAAACAAGCTCCCACTAACTTGAGATTTGCTAAAATTTGTATTGTATATGACAACAAAGTAATAGACGTCAACGAAAACTTGGAAGATATCGTTAATAATGTCACTAACACTAATTTTGATGTTATAGAAGGCGATACGTTATTTATTAATAATGCCGATAATTTTTTTAAATTAATTACAGATTCTCTCAAGTTTCATCAAAATTATATTTTAGCCGATAAAGAACAAGTTCAATTTTTAACTTTTGCTAAATATTGGAACTATATTTTAAAAGCAAACGTCAAATTTAGAAACACAAACAAATTATCAACAGCTACAACTAACGATTTAGCTGTAGCTACCAATAGTTCTTTACTTCAAACAGATAGTTTTTTATCAAACACTTTAGATGTTGACGAAAGCCATGGAGAAAGAGTAAGCGAATGGATCAAAATTCATAGCAGCGAGCCTTTAAAAAAAAACATGATTCAATTTGCTCAGTTATTTACAAAACATAACGATTATATGAATGAATACATAGAAACGTATAGACGTTTTGTTGTAGATAGCGATTTTCTAAATTTAATACAAAGAGATTATGACGCTGCTTTTTTAGAAAGTAGTTTCAATGTAGGTGAAATCATGATGCGAATAGTAGCTCAAGCCTTTTTTTCAGCTGGTCAGTTGCCACTGTTATCAGAAGATGACTCTAAAAAAATATGGGTGGACACTGTAGCAGTTATTAATAATACCCCAACGCAAACAAAAATATTTGAAATTTTAGATTTTAATTATGACATAGACGAAGATTATCTTCGATTTAAATCAAATTTGGAACTTTTTATGATTATAAAAACAATTTATAGCGGAAACATGAACCATTTACAAAACATTTTTAATAATTATCAAGCTATATTTCTTTTTGAATCAACAGAGAAGGATGTTCACTATTTTCTTCAAAATTTATTCAAAGGCAATTCTTATCCTGACGGATACAAAGTTCCAAAACCAAACGTTATAAAAACTAGAAAAAGAGCTAATGAAGTGTTAACGCCGACAAAATTAATGAATTTAATAGACACTCCAGAAATGAAACAAGAAGATATCAAACAAGAATTGGATTCGACTTTTGATTTGAATGAATTTACAAGAATAAGCAATGACAGTAACAAAAACAACAATGGCGATAAATCTAAATTGACAGATTCTATTAATCAACCTAGCACTTCATTTACGCCTTTAAATTCTTCCAATTCACTTTTAAGAAATTTAGTTCAAGCTAGTACACCTAAAAAAAAGAAAAAGAAAAATAAACGAAAAAAATGAATAACTTCAAAAACGATATTGATGTTTTAATTGAAAAATATTCTCAAAATGAAAAAAGTGTTTTATTTGGTGTTAAATCCAAATCTAAAATTTTTAAACTTATTTCTTTATATCATAACAAAAGAAAAAATAATGAAGATAAAAATTTATGGTCGCAATTGGAATTTATCAATAAAAGTTTAAATTATCCTAGAATCAAACAGATGATAAAAGAATGGAGTCAAACTATAGACGATAAAGTATCGTCATCTAGTGCTGACGTTTTAGATAAAAAACAAGCTCCTAGAAAACCTTACTCTTACGAGACACATCGAACGCGATATACCGATCCAAAAACTTATTTTCAAGCCGATATTGCCGATATGCGATCTTTTAATAAAGATCATATGAAATATAGACCTAAATATTGTTTGGTTTTAGTCGACGGAGTAAGCAGAAAAATATATTTAACAGCTATGAAATTAAAAAACGAAAAATCAACATTAAATGCTTTTGATATTTTATTTAATGATATAGAGAGAGATAAAAACAATCCAATTTATCTTCAAACAGACGGAGGAGGTGAATTTTTTAATAAAGCTTTTAAAATATGGTGTAAAGACAATAACATTGTTCATTATAAATCTAAAAATTACGGAGAAGCTTTTTAGCTGAAAGTGTCATTGGGCGACTGAAAATGTACCTTCGAAAATGGCAACAAAATAATAACAAATTAACTGAAAAAAATTGGGATTTTTATTTATCAGAAATGGAAAGTTTTTTTAACGAAAAAATAAAACAAAACGGTTTAAATGCTAACGATTTAGATGGTGACACATTGGACGCTGAAGCTTTAAGAATGTTGGATAGATATTCTTTTTCAGAAAAAAGAAAAAATAATTTTAACAGTAATAACATTTCCCGAATTGAAAAAGAAAGCAAAAATTATAAATTAAAACCTTAAAAACCCTTAAAAGTAGGCATGAATTGTTATTTACGACGATTTAAACCAGTCGCTTCAGAGTTGTTTAGTAAGTCTTCTACACGACAATTACCCTATTGGGATACGGATAAAAAAGTAACCATTTTGAAAATAAAAAAACGAAAAAACATTATTGCAAACGATTACGCGCCTATTTTCAAATATTTAATTAAAGACGGTCAAGAAAATATTTGGGTACGTCGAGAAGATTTATTACCTTTAAACGAAAAAGAATCAAACGTTTATTATCAAAACCCTGTTCATTATAAAACTCATTTTTTATCAAAAATAGAAACATGAACAACGAATTGTTTTTAGATGATATTTTAACCGATAAATTTTTTCAATATGTTTATTTTTATCCAGAAATTAAAGCCAATGGAAACGAGAGTCAATTAAACAATAACATTTTTAATTTATTCTCGTTACCCTTGGTTTCCAAAAATGGGGAAGCTGTTAAATTTCAACCTAATTCAGTGATTCATTTAGCTTCTATGGATGTACCTACCAATATGGTCTCTTTAACTGCTAAACCGCAAACACTAGTAGACAGTATTCAACATTTTAATTATGATACTATATACAATAACAATTACGACCCTAATATATTATCAGAATTTATTGAATTAAATTTAATAACAGAATCGGTGGTATTGGATTCTAGAAATGAAACACTGTACAATAATTTATGGACTGAAAACGGGTTGGAAAGTTTTGATATATTGCAAGACCTAAATAACAATTCAGGAAAATTAACCTCTACTCTCAACGGTTTGTCTTTTTTTAATAATGATTTTTTGTTTGGAAATTATGGTATGTTCACTAAAAAAGTAAGCATTTTAAACAAAACGACCAACAATTACCTCACCTATGGAGATATTGTTCAACCGTTAACAAAAGGCGGTGTTAAAAATGAAAAATTGCTTCCTTTGTTTAAACTTACCATGGATTCGTTGTTTCATCAACAAAATAAATACGTCTTTTCGCAAATATTTAATAATAATGACAACAACAAATTGTTTGACTTGAATTTTGTTTCCAATCAACAAAATTCATTTATAAATAAAATACAATTGGCTATTAAAAATAATGTTGTTAACTGGGCTTGGTATTTTAAATCAGACGATTTAAACCAAAAATATGTTTTACCTCAATTCAATCTAAGCGTGACAAACGAAATGAGCGAATCGACCGTCAGTCATTTTGGATTTTTTCCTAATATTGATTTATTTAGTACAACTTTAAAACATAGCGTTTTCGATTTTACACCGCTTATCCATTTTACCTATAATAATAACGATACGTTATACAATAATTTACATGAATGGGGAAGAGTAACATATCAAACCAAGAATAATTTAAATCAATGGATTACAAACAGTATATCAACCATCACTAATACACCTTTTATTATTTATGTTAAACACAACAATAACCCTACGGACAGTAACATATTAGATGTCATTGATCCCGATCGAAATATAAATTTAAAAGCTTCTAGAAAATTTCCAATGTTGGTGATAAAAATTGAACCTGAAACTATAATTAACGAAGGAGAAGTCCTCACCGCAAACGTGAAAATTTTTTTGCAAAATTATTTAGGTACTGATAATTGGGTTGATAACAACAAAAGACAAACATTTTTACCGTGGCAATTGGTTCATTTTATGAAAAAAGTGTTTTTTAATCAACAAACAAAAATGTTTATTCAAATGCAAAATTTTACCAATCCAACATTATCCATTGGTTATGATATCGCTCCTAAAACAGTTTTAGACGACAGTAATCCTAAAAATTTGTAATTATTCTTGTGTTCTATCTATGAATCTTGTTTTGGAGCCAACAATGTGACAGATTTTTTATTATCTGAGACGTTGATAGAAAACAAAATCAATGTATTATTTCCATATCTACAAGAACTGTTGTTTGTTTATTTAAAAAATAAATATTCTTTTACAGACACTCAGACAGTCAATTTTTTAAATAATACCAAATTTTTAAAACCTATAAGTCCAAGTATGTTTCCATATTTTAGACCGCAAGATTTTTTGTTTGGATT
>QPEY01000229.1:135484-162495 GCA_014706445.1 Hydra viridissima | reverse complement strand
ATAATCCTTTCCAAGCGGATTTAAAATCAACCAATCAAGTTCCGAGTTTCGTTTTACACCAACCAATCACATAGGATATATTATTATCAGGGGGAAAATAACAACCAATAATATCACGAGTTTCTTTTTAAATATTATTATCATTATTCTTTTTAAACAACCAATCATTTTTCACGGAATAAGATTCACGGATTACGATTATGGATTACGATTACGGATTACGGATTAGCTATTGCGTTTTACCTTAACTTTTTTGTAATGGTTGATATCCTTATCATCAAAGGTATATATTGGAAATTCAAATATGAGTCAATTTATTAAATTAAAAAATTTATCCTTTTTATCTCACGCTAGACAAAATTTATGTCGTTTTAATTCTATAGAAAACAAAATATTTTCACCTAAAAATGTAAATATATTATGTAACAATATTAATCTCATTGGAACTTTACCCATATTTAGCGACGAATTTTTTATATATTTTGAATTTATGGTTACACGACAACATAGTACTTGTATAAACCTATGTCATTTCACTCCTGGAGCGGATTCTATGAGAGTCCCTGGGGTGTGGTTAAACCCAAATAGCAATAGTTTATATTTTGTTGATTTATATTGGAATCCTGCAAGTCTAAATATTAATTTTAACCAATATTACACTTTTTACTACGAAAAAGTAAAAAGTGTTACAAATTATACCGTTAATATTAATGTTGCTGGATATACAGCTACTCGTGCAACAACACATAGCTCTGGTTTTGCAAACATGAAATGTTATTTAGGTGATCCTTGGCATGACAATAATGGAGTGTATATAAAAAATGTGGTTATTTACGGTTCTACTCAACAAAAATTTAAACATATGACCAACACACCTGTTGATGTTTATAAAGATATTAACGTTGCAAATACTTACAAATCTATGTTTAAATTACCGCTTTTTGGAATAGAAAAAAATCAATATCATGAAAATGTGCAACTTTTTTATTATCAAAAACAAAATTATTTTTTTCCATCATTAGATGTTATAAATACCAATGTCAATGAGAACCTGTATAACGCAGTGATTAGTCCACCTTCTTTTGGAGGGTTAGTCTACGATTTGTACGATCATAATTTTGCTCATCTTTACAACGATCAAATAAAACCTACCTACTCAAACGAAAAAACCGTATCGCTGTATACCACTGCCTACATACCTAAGAAAACGGAGAATTATACAGATTTATATTATACGTGGAAAAATCAATATAAAGGAATATTAACCAAAAATGACATATCTAAATTAACTTTTGAATGTAAAAACTTTCAAAACGATTATTTTTATCAAGCGGACAATAATAATAAAATTATTACTAATTGGGATAGCAGTTTACCTTTAAGAAACGTTTTACTCTATATTTACGAACCCATGGAAAAATTTAATGGAAATTATACCGTTTTATATTTGTATCGCAATGAACAATATTTAACAACCGAAACAAACCCTTTTACCTTATCAATGAAATATGACATTGTTAGTGAAATAAAATCTTTGGGTAGTAAAAATAACAAATACAGGAAAAAATTGATAGGTGTAGTTACAGAAATTCAAAATTTAAATGTGAACGCTTTAAATTACGGATCAAATACAGATATGTATGTACTGGTTAAGTTTGAACAAGCTCAAAAATGTGATGTAGTCATTAATAATAAATTTGAAGATGGTATAGTTTGTATTTTTAACATTTTAGAATTCATAACTGGAAATCAAAGCGTTATAAACGTAGATTTATTAAAAGATTTCAAACCTAATTTTGCTGGAAAATTTAGATATTTTGAATTTAATGACATTGAAGATTTGAGCAATTTCAAGTGTTCGTTTTTTAATTCAAAAATGGAATTATTAAAATTTAGTTCTAGCGATGTCAATTATTTTAACCCTACCTTTAAAATTCATTTTATAGTTTCTTAAGGTGTATAAAATATATAAATGAACCATTTTATTTTTTAAACGATATAAAAGCATTTATATCTTTGATTTGATGGACAATACATTATTTTATAATTAAAATGAAAGGAAGAAACATGTTTGCGAGATATAATTTAAACAGAGTCGATAAAAACACATCCGCTATTAACTCATATGATAAATTGGAACAACAACAAACGCATTTAAAAAAAGCCTTTCAAAATGTGGCTGAAAATCTAAATCAATACACTACTAATAAAGAATATGAACATTTACAGCAACAATGGAACAAAGTTATTGAAGATAAAATGAAAGATTTGGACGTATATAAAAATTTATACGAACAGAAAAAAAATTATAAAAAAATTGATAAAAGAAAACAAAAAGCGAGTGATACAAGTAGCGACGAAAGTAGCGAAAATGAAGAAAAAATGCTACCTGTAAAAAAAATAAATAAAAAAAACAAAACTAATCCTCCAGAAATGAAACAACACGTCTGTGTCAATTGTTTATTGTTAGTGAACGCGGTGGATGCTATAAATGGTATGTGTAAAGATTGTATTTTTCAACAAAGAAGTATTCAAAACTTGATGCAATTTCAACAAATAAAAAAAAAGTCTGATCATGTTGTAAAAAAAATCCCAAAAAAGAAACGAAAAGAATTGTTTGAAAAAGGGTATGAAAAAGCTTTAAAAGATGTCCAATTTAATAAAATGCCTTATGCAAAATAAGAATCTGAATCTGCTGATGAATAATATAAAAAAATGTAAATATTAATGTTCATAATAATAACTATCATTTTAAATTTTACAGTCTTTATTATAATAACTAAAAACATGTTTCAACAAAGAGGAGGTGACAACACTAGGTATACAGCTAGCGATCCTGTCACTATTGAACAAGTCATTCAACAAGCTGAAGAGGATAATAACCTTTTAACAGACTCTGCAAATGGCAATTTGTCTGAAAAACAAAAAATAAACTTATCAGATATATATCCTGGTTTTAAAAAGTCAATACCGCAAGATTTAATTATTCATACGGATATACAAAAATTTACACCGGATTTGAATACTGAATTTACACAAAGGATTAGGTTTAAAATAGAACCTACTGACTTTATAATTCCTAAGGATTTTATTTTATGTTTTAGATTGCAAATGGTTAAAAATATGAAAGTAAGTCCAAAAACATTATTTGATGTTGCCGCTGGGAGTGCTGATATTAATTCCTTACCTAAAATTAATTTGTGTGAAAACTTTATTTTTCATTTATTTAAAGGGATGAAAGTTTTTTTTAACGAATCTGTCAATAATGCTAATCCATGCAATAATTTTGTTACTGGTCGAATATGGAATAGATTCAAAGCTGAACAAGCTAAAAAAAATTTTTCCATTCATCAAAAAAATGTGTATTTAAATCGATATTTTGGAACTGTGAATACTTATTCTCCCATCGCTCCCATGTTTAGATTTGTTTCAGTAGCAGAATCTAGAGCTAGAGGACAAAATGATTTAGTTAAAGCCGCCAATCTTGCCATTGAAAATATACCTGATTATGCTGCTAGATTAAGAACCAATTTTTTTACAGATAATACTATTTTTACTACTGGAATAAATTTTGTTGTACCATTAGCAGAATTATGTCCTGAAATATTTCAGATTGGAGATTTTTTAGGAAAAAATAAAACCATTATACAGCAATTCCACGACCGTCTCACAAAAAATGATAAAATTAAACCAACCCAATATAGATAATACTATATATCAGTAGAAAGCTCGACTTCTCCTCTTTCAGAAAATATATAGCTTATTATAGTATGCCGCTATTATAAAAAATAACATGGGCTGAAACAGAAGGTAAAAGTAGGCGTTTTTGCAATAATTTAATTCATTTTTAATCACCAAAGTTAAATTGAACCTGTAAAAAATTCAAAAACTGTCTTGCTCATTGCAATAAGGTTTTTAGCTGCACTAATCATTCCTACTTATGATAAAAACATACTTATTGCCATACGAATTCAGAATACCATTTGTTTTAATCAAATGCTATTACCACTATTGTCACGCTGTGACATGTCACGCTGTGACAATTAGGGTACCAATCGTTTTATTTCTTAGACAACCAGTAAAACTTAGGGTTTCAAAAATCCAGCGCAATGAGAACTCAATCTAGTACATCTAAAAAAATACTAACATGTTTAAAAAAGTAATTAGCTCAAGTTATTTTTAGAATCTTTTTATGTCACGCCGTGACGTCACGGCGTGACAATTTTTTAACAACATTTAAAACAAAATTTAAAACTGCTAAACTGAAACCACAATTGAGTTTTTATCAACTTTAAGGACCCAGATTACTGAGCAGCCTACTTTCTTTTACATCATCTACAAAAACTACAAATTACAGGTATGTTTTGCATAGGCAACATTTGGAGGATGAATGCTCAGCTATCCTTGAGGCTCTCTTTTGAGATACATAGAGCCTCTCTAAGGGATAACTGTAACTCCATTGAGCCTTAGATGTAATACGTGCATCTCCATAACTAATGTGTTGCCTTTTTTTTAATCTTTCAAGGGTTTAACATGCCTCTTACTCATGCTGAGCGTCAAAAGAAATATCGTGAAAGACAGTTAGAAAAGTTTGGCAAAAAAGTAGTTAAAGAAAAAGAATCAAAAAAAAGAAAAGAAAGAAGACTCGCTAATTTGGAGGCTGAACGAGAAAAAGAAAGGCAGCGAAAGAGAAAGAGCAGACAAAAAATAGCAGAATCAAAATCTGTAGCTGTTACATCACCCCCTTACAAATCTGCTAGCACTCTTGGAAAAGCTGTTAAGAGAGCCGAGTCAGCACTACCAAAATCACCCAGAAAGAGGGCTAAAGTTGTACAAAAACTTTTAACAAAAATGAATGAAATCCCAAGCCCAGAAAAAATACTTAGTAAAAATGCATTAGATGCTTTAACTGTAAAATTGGTTCTTGATTTTTACCAGCGTGATGATATATCCCGTCAAGCACCCGGTAAAAGAGACACCATTGTGGTGAGATTAAAGAACAAGAAAGAAACTGTGCAAAAACGTCATTTGTATATGAATGTTAATGAAGCTTATGCTGTTTTTAAAAGTGATTATCCTGAAGAATCAGTCGGAAAATCAAAGTTTGCTAGTTTACGCCCACCACATGTGCTTTTGTCTAGTTCAATGTCAAGAAACGTTTGTTGCTGTCAACAGCATCAAAATATAATTCTTATCCTTGAAGCCTTGCACAAGTTTGATTCAAATTTTCCATTGTATTCACATAAATTTCCTCTAAGCATTGTATGTGATGGTGAAAAAGACATTTGTTATAATAATATGTGTACCACATGTAAAAATGCTGCAAAGTTTCATAATCTATTTCTTTTGAATGAAATTGACAAGAATAAATGCATTACATGGTACCAATGGGAAAAAGTTGCAGAAGGTAATGGAAAGGAATATATTAAAAAAATTGAAAAAAAGGGAAGAGTTGATGATCTTTACAGCAGCTTTTCAAAATCTTTACCTTCATTTCTTTGGCATTATTTTATTAAACAGAAACAATCAATTACATATCGTGATCATAAGGTCCAACTTCAAAGTAATCAAGACACAGCCGTTCTTCAAGTGGATTTTGCTGAAAATTTTTCAACTTTGTGGCAAGATGAAGTGCAGTCAGCACATTGGCACAAGAAGCAAGTTACTGTTTTTACTGCTGTATTTTGGTACCAAAATTCATGCTCATCAGCTGTCATAGTTTCAGATGATTTAAGCCATTCAAAAGAATCTATTCTTGTATTTGTTCATAGTTTATTATCTAAGCATATTGAATCAAGTGTTAAAATACTACAGGTTTGGACAGACGGCCCAAGCAATCAATTTAAAAATCGTTTTATTGCATCAGCAATACCCTGGTTGGAAGAACAGCATGGTTTAAAATTATTCTGGAACTTTTTCGCTGCTTCTCATGGGAAAGGACCAGTAGATGCTATTGGTGGGACCGTTAAAAGAATAGCAACGCAAAAAATAATCCAGAGAAAATGTATGATAACTGATGCCATAACTTTTCATGAAGCTGTTAAAAATGAGACTAATTTCAATGTCTATTTTGTTTCTATGGAAGATATTATAAATACAATAAAAAAATTTAAAATTGATGAGTTATTTACAAAAGCACCAGCAAAACCAGGAATATTTGCAGCGCACCTAATTCAAAACAATAATGGTAAAATAGAAATGCGACCCTATTCAAGTGCCAAGTATTTAGTGAAACAACTTACGTCTTCAGACGAAATCACCAAAAAACTTTAAAACGTTGTATATATGACAGCAATATAATATGGACGCGATTTGACACTGATATAGTATGGGCGTGTTCGGCAGATTGCTATGTAAAAACTATTTTTATGAAGATGTAATTATATATTTGTCTAATACTTCTCTACTTAGTTTTAAATTTATTAAAAACAGCCCATTTACCTGGTTTATAATTACCCAAATGTGTCTGGTCACGCTGTGACGTTTACCACTAGTTAATTAAAGGTGCACCTGTTTGAAATTTAATTAAATAAATGTTATTTAGCTATAAAACTTGTAAGAGTAATGTCTAAACTTTTTGTTTAATGCCAAGTTAATAATTCAGTTCATCTATATTAGCTGAATCGCGATGTTGATCTAAAAACTAAAAAACAGTGAGAGAATTTTGGTCACGCTGTGACGTTTTATATTTTCTCGCATGAATAAGAGGCTAATATATCCACCCTAATTTTTTTTCTTTTTTTTTGTAGCACTTTTTACGAGCTAACAAAATAGCAAAAAAAAATTCTTTTTATATATATTTAATAATAAAATATTGAAGGCTAAAGGCAAAAAAAAAGACGGTTGTCACGCTGTGACGGTCGTGGAATTGCTCTATATTAGAATTTACAATAGAAAATGATATGAATCAAATTTTGGAATTTGTAAGACCTATTATTGATGCAGACAAAACCGCTTTTGCTAATGCGGGAGTTGTAATTTTAGACCCTTGTATTTATGCTAATATTTATAGAATTCAACCCAGTTGGGCTAATAATAAAACCAAATATTTATTATCTAACAAAGGCAATGACGTTTATACTCAAAATATATTTCCACATTTTGAAAGAATGCATCTTCCAGTAGATCAAGCTACTACCACTTTGACTATAAACATGGCTAACAATAAAACCTCCGAAAGCGTACTTCATTGCATTCTTATTTCATGTTTAAACAAATTTGAGGCAGATCATTTAGACAAATTATGTTTTTCACCTAGAGAATTAGCACCGTTTGTATTATCTAAAATTACGTTTGAAAATTTCAGAAGGTCATTTGTGAGCGCTGGTGGTACCGCTGTTACTTGGGATTTAAATAACAATTTTGATAAAATGAGACTTTGGCAAATGCATGTCAGTTTTTGTAAGGGGAATGGACCTTCCACTTTAAATATGGATAATTACAGAAGTATTTTGGATAAAGAAGATAACACTTTTATTCATAGTATGGATCAATATTTTAGCGAAAATTATAATTTAGATCAAATGATAGCAATAGATTGTACCAGTGACAGTAATTTTATTACCGAAAAACCCCCTACTGTAGTAAATGGCAGTAACAGTTTTAGAATTGTTTTGGAATTTAAAGAAGCTTTTACAGGATACGTTTCTATTTATAGTATGGTGCCAGCGTCTGTGATTGAAGTAGGATTAGGTTTAAAACAAAATTTAGCTTATAATCCTGACAAATATAGACAAATATAAATTAAAAATGTAGAAACTAATAAATCATTGTATTTTTTATTCAACATGAAAAGACGTCATTTTAAAAAAAATTATAAATACTACAAAATCAAAAATCGTGGAAAAGCCATGTCTTATTTACCAAATATTAAACAATTTAAAGGACAAGGTTTTTTGGATTTCTTTGATATAAGAAAAAAATAAAAAACATTTTTGGAAAATGAAAAAAATTAAACCATGATATCACTACAAAATTTAATGAGTTTAAATTGATATAAAACAAGATTATTATTTTGAAAAAGACACGGTTATAAATTTGACCATAAAAAAGTTGTACATAATTAAATGTTTATTTGATGTTTTATAAGTTTAAAAAATAACAGATAGTGAGGTGAGCATTCAAAAAATGGAAAAACAAGATTTTTTAACATTTATACCGCAAGAAATCGTTTTACCTGAAAAAAGTTATCCCGAATACGTATCGATATTAAAAGAAAATAATAATTGTATATTTTGTTCCCTCGAAAGTTTATGCGAAAGAAAAGATTGGTCATCTTTTAACGGAAGACTACTTTCACAAGATAAAGAAGAAGAACAATTGACGGAGGTTTTACAAATGATACTAGATTCTAAATTTAGTTGGGTGAATGAAAAAGAAATGAAAAAATTTACTAAAAATGAAATGATGTCAAAGTACTTGCAAACAACAAAAGTATGTGAAACACACCATGAAAGATTACAAAAAGATTTTATTGAAAAACCCTATGTTAATTATATCTATCATATTGTGGATACTTATTTACTCAATATTAAATACATTATGATGAAAATGAAGTGTAATAGACCTGAAAAAATACCATGTCTACCGACAAAAGTAAACGATAAAGGTGAACCGGTATATCCAACCGTAGAAGGTGATCAAACCGACGGAATAGTGGAAGATTTTGTACAAGAAATTGTAAAACCAAATATGTTGGGAATAATATCTAAATTGGAATCAATTATAAAAAATAATACGCTGAAAAAGAACATTTTCGTTTCTTAAAAAAACAGTAGAAGAAGAAGATAATAATAAATTTATTGTAAATTTTATTCATTCAGTTTTGTCTATCTTTGTAGAATTTATATTTAAAAATTAAATATTTTGAAGAAATGACTACCGATGTTACATTAAAAAATTTTTTTGTAAATAATTCCATTTTTAAACCCTATTTTGTTGGTTTATTTGGATTTGATGAAATTGTAAACAAATTGGATTACTACAACATATGTTCAAAATGTATTTCAGACGGTAGGTTTTTAATTTATAATAACGAAAGTTCACATGAAAACGGTGAACATTGGAGAGCTTTAATTAAGATTGATTCGAATACCTATTTTTGTTTTGACAGTTTTGGACAAGATAGTGTTTTGAATCAAATACCGCATTGTTTTATAAACAACGCTCAACTATTTGAATCAGCTTCTATAGATTTTTTTAACCAAAATATTGGTAAAATTTTTATCAATTACAACGAATTATACGCCACCGAAAAACTTCAAGACTTGGAAGGTTTGATTCCTCATTTTAAAGAATTTAGATGGTTTTCTAATTTTGTATCCAATTACGGAAAAATGAACAATATTCAAAACATTACCATTTTATACAACAAATTACAATATCAACAAGCCAATACATCTAGCTGCGGACCTTGGACTGCTTTTTTTTTATATTTATTATACAATAACGAATTTTTTAAATATAATAAATATTTTAATTTAAACGATATTAGTGCCATCTTGGAACATAATTTTCCAGTTGTAAAATCTCATTTTGACGGTCCTCTTACAGAAACTGTATTGATACCGTTTAATAATTTTTTAAAATATCAATTTTTACCTCTGTGTGATGTAACAGCCAAAAAACTATTAAAAAAAGATGTAAAATTTGCTGATGAAATTGAAAAAAACAATGATTTGTATAGATACAATTCAACGTTTTTATTACCAGAAAAAGAAATAGTCGAAGATATTTATAAAAATGAAGTCATTCAGAACAACGTTAATAGAAATTTATTAAAAGATATGGATTTATTAAGAACAAATAAATTAATAGATAATGACGGGTTTTTATCTATAGAAAATGTGATATCTATACCACATATTATAAGAGAAGAAGATTTTGATTATTTACAACAAAACGAAAGAGAAAAATATTATATATCTCAGTATAGATCAATAGTAGCATCAAAACAGTTTTTAAATATACCAGAAGAAGAACGTGTTCAAATTGAAAATTTAAAAAATTATTATACAAAACCGCTTATTCCAATTACATAATGGCTCCATTGACACAATGTTTAAAAATTTGTAATAAAAGAAAAGGTGATTATGTAGAAGGTGTGCTGAAAAAAACAGAAACTATTGGACAATCGTTTGATATAGTAGAAGTTGTACCCAATCATAAACAATGTGAACTAAAAGAACATTTTAAAATATTTATCTATATAACAACCATTGTATTTGTTTTATATTGTATTATTACTGTAATTAATTTTTATACAAATAAATAGATAATGAATTACAATGGTATTTTTTATAAATACTGTCCTATTATTGAAGAGCTTGACGTTTTTGTTCTAAATAATTGCAACCTTGATTAAGTAAATTTCCAGCCATGTCAGACTTTAAAGCTGTTTTAGCCATATTCCCCAAAGAACTGAAAATTCCTTTTCCACGTCTATGATGTCTTTTTGAATGTCTTCGTTTTCCACTGCCTCTATTTTTAAAAACATGTTTTTTATGCTTTTTAGGATGTTTTCTTTGATGTGATCTTACATTAACCATTTTTAATTTATATTGATGTTAAATCTTTTTTTATTTGTTAATAATTTCCAATTTATTTATCTAATTAAATTTTTTATAAAAAAATGATATTATTTAACTCATTTTTGACATACGAATCTAACGTATCCCATCTTTATTATGTATATATATTATTTATTGTTTTTTAGCCTATTAATAATAAAATGGTACACATTCTTCATTTGTCAAAGAGCAAGTTGCGAAAACCGAGACTAATCAACGAAATGTAAATTACGACTGATGATAAGTATATGACCACTTTAATCTAATCATAAATACATACTTAAGGTAAATGATGACGTAAAGACTTGATTGACGTGAGAGATTATAATTGTGGTTGAAAAGGAAAGGAGACTTGTGATTGGTTGATTGAAAAGGAAAGGAGACTTGTGATTGGTTGATTGAAAAGGAAAGAAGGCTTGTGATTGGTAGAATTATTTTCCCCCTGAAAAGGATTATCGTTGGTATATAAGTTGTGTTTCGTTTCATTCTGGTCAGTTTTGCGATAGAAGCTTGAAGACAGCCTGAACCCTTTCAAAATTTTTATTCACCATGAGTGTTTCTTCCACAACAACTACTCTAAAGTTACAAGATGGTGAAGTAGAGGTTCTAGTGGAACATGTTCCGAGCATTGCGGAACTACTGACCCGGTTGAGACCGATACCGGTACATTTACCAGTTCAGGTATAATATATCGCTATTGCTATAGTCTTATAACCATAGTCACCGACAACGTGTAATGATATATTTTTTTAGGTGAATAGTATCAGTTCCACCATTAGTATGGAAGACGTCATCGAGATCAACAGCGATGACGACTTAGACTTTATAATGGAGGAAGACGATTTCAGAGTGGAAGAAGAAGAATTGGAATCAGAAGAATCCGATTCGGAAGAAGTGGAATCAGAAGAATCCGAATCGGAAGAAGTGGAATCAGAAGAATCCGAATCTGAAGATGAT
Source organism: Hydra viridissima (assembly GCA_014706445.1). NCBI lineage: Eukaryota > Metazoa > Cnidaria > Hydrozoa > Anthoathecata > Hydridae > Hydra > Hydra viridissima. The sequence continues at coordinate 150,970 of QPEY01000229.1, read as the reverse complement.
CAACACGATCCGGATTACGCACCGGGTGTTAGAGATTTGCAGATCGTGTTGAATCCTGTTATGAGGTTCAACAGAAATGGAAGATAGTTTTGTAATTTTTGTAATTTTTATTTTAGAATAAAAAATTAAAAAAACAAAATGACGTTTAACTCTATTGTTCACTAAATAAATAGACTAAATGAAATAAGTAGTTAACAAATGAAATAACAAATAATTTTTAATTTGTAATTATTTAAATGTAATTAAAAAAATAACTTAAGGTAAATGATAACTTAAGGTAAATGATAACTTAAGGTAAATGATGACGTAAAGACTTGATTGACGTGAGAGATTATAATTGTGGTTGATTGAAAAAAAAGGAGACTTGTGATTGGTTGATTGAAATGGAAAGGAGATTTGTGATTGGTTGATTGAAAAGGAAAGAAGGCTTGTGATTGGTAGAATTATTTTCACCCTGAAAAGGATTATCGTTGGTATATAAGTTGTGTTTCGGTTCATTCTGGTCAGTACAGCGTTCGACGCCACACGACATCCAGAACCCCTGCTCAAATTTTTAATCATTTTTAATCAAGCCATGAGTGTTTCTTCAACAACAACAACTCTAAAATTGCAAGATGGAGAGGTGGAAGTTCCCGTAGAACATCGCGCTTGTGTAAATGAATTACTGTCTCGGTTGAGGTCAATTCCAGTACATTTACCAATCCAGGTATAATATATCGTTAGTTCTGTAGACTTGTATTGTTATTATTTGTGTGTAATGAGATATATTTTTTAGGTGAATAGTATCAGTTCCCCTATCAACATTGACGACGTCATCGAGGTCAACACCGATGACGAATTAGATTTTATAATGGAAGTAGAAGAAGAAGAAGAAGACCAAGAATCAGAAGAATCAGAAGAATCAGAAACAGAAGAATCTGAATCAGAAGAATCTGAATCAGAAGAATCCGAATCGGATGGATGATGATAAGTATATGAACCATTTGGTAAAAATTAGGTAAAAATTAGGTAAAAATTATGTAAAAGTTAAAATAAAATAAATTATTATATAATAAAGATTAATTATTAAATAATCCAGGGGGTAAATAATCCATTTAAAAACGAAACTCGTCACGGTATTGGTTGAATGATTTTGAGTTTCTGATTGGTTGTTTTAAAACGAAACTCGTCACGGTATTGGTTGAATTATTTTCCCCCTGAAAAGGATTATCGTTGGTATAAAAGTTGTGTTTCGGTTCATTCTGGTCAGTACAGCGTTCGACGCCACACGACAGCCTGAACCTCTGCACAAATTTTTATTGAAAAAATGAGCGTGTCATCGACAACAACTACCGTAAAACTGCAAGATGGGGACGTTGAAATTCCGTTCGAACATCGTCCCGACATCATGGAATTATTGAACCGGTTGCGTCCGACACCGGTTCATTTGCCGATTCAGGTATAAATAATATATATGGTATAAATAATATATATGGTATAAATAATATATAAATGACTATAAACATAGAGATGAATAATGTATAATAATAAATTATTTTTAGGTGAATTCTATCAGTTCCTCTATAACAATGGAGGAAGTGATAGAAATTCATACTGACGATGAATTTGATTATATGATGGATTCAGATTCGGAGGAATCTGAAGTGGAGGAGACGGAGTCTTCAGAGGAATCCGAAGTGGAGGAGACGGAGTCTTCAGAATCCGAAATCGACGATGTCCGCCATGATCCGGATTATATACCCGGCGTTAGAGAGGTCCGAGTAGTTATAAATCCGGTCATGCATTTCAATAGAAACGGACAATAATTTTTTATATTTTTGTATCTTTGTTTTTTATAAAAAATAACTTTATATCTTTTGTGACTTTGTTTTTTTATAATAAAAAATTTATAATAAAAAATTTTGTGACTTTGTTTTTTATAATAAAAAAAGCGACGACGACCTCCATGATCCGGATTATATACTCGACGTTAGAAAGGTTTGAGTAGTATTAAATCCGGTCATGCGTTTCAATAGAAACGAAAGATAGTTATTATATCTTTTGTAAATTTATTGTAGAATAAAAAATAACTTTTTTTTAAATAAAAACAAAAATGTTGTTTTCGTTTTATTGTTCACTAAATAATTAGCCTGAAGGTACAAGTTTCCATAAAAAATTATTAATCACTGTAGTCAGTTATCAAATGAGGTTACAAATTCAACAAAATAGAAAAAGAGTAAATAATTTACAATGAGTAAAAAATAAGTTTTGTATATTTAAATATAATTAAAAAAATAAAGATTATGAGAAAAATAAGTACAAGATAAACAGTAAAGAAAAAATTTTAAAATTTCTTTTTCAACGTTAAATACAGGTCATGAAAAAGTTTTACTTTCATGTTATGAATGTCTTGATCGGTTAATTCTTTATATACTAACCATTGTTCATTCATTTTGACACACGGAAAACTGGTTTCATCAGGTACAAAATTTTGGTTTTTCATTATCCTGTTGTACTTCCATTTTTTTATTATTTTTATAACTTCTTCTTTCTCTTGCAATGTAAATTTGTGTTTATCTTTTAAATTGTAAACTTTAAACTTACCTGTTATAACAGGTAAGTGTTCTTTTTCAGGTATTGTTGTGGTTGTGTTTGGTGCTATTTCAGGTATTGTTGCGGTTGGTTTTGGTGCTATTTTAATTCGTTTGTACTTTTGTATAATATAAGATTTCTTGTCTTTCATTGATAAATTCAATTCTTTTTGGTTGTTCATTTTAATTAATCTAAATAATTTTTTTACAAAAATATTCAATGACAACAGATTCAGTTTGAAGATTAATAAAAGAATTATTATTCAAATGTTCTACTATAAAATGACAATACTCAAAATCATTTGTAGCATGTAATAACTTTAAATAATATTTTTTATGAGTTAATAAACCGATTTCTTTAATCATTTCACTTGTATTGGAATAACTATCAATCTCCATGTGTACAAAAAAATTATCAATCGTACATTAAACCTTGTATTTCTCTTACAATATCATATCTTTTCATATAAGCTAATATTCTTAAATTTTCAGCAAAGGTCTTTTTTAAATAAAACACTACCGCTAAATTAAAATGGGAAAGTTTTTTATTGTCATACTCTAATTCTTCTATTTTCCATTCGTCCATTCCAGCAATTCTAGCATAAACTTTTGAATCTATTCCCAACTTTCTTGCAATAATTTCCAGAGCTAATCTTTCATTTTTTTTTTTCCTTTGCTGCCTTTCATATTCTTCGTCAAAGTAATCATCCTCGTCTTCGACTGCATCGTTTCTTCTTTTTTTATTATTTTGAAAATTCATCTTTTTTTAAAAAATGACATGTTATAAAATGACATTAATGAGAAATCGTATTTGATAACAAAAACAAAAAATTTATATACGATTGTATTTGATAACAAAAACAAAAAATTTTTTATAAACAATTGTATTTCATTTCATTTTTAATCAAATCTAAATCATATTTGTTCATTTCTTTATAAATTAATGTTTCATTGTTTATTTTCACACAAGGAAAACTTTTGCAGTCTGGTAGCATTGATAAATTTTTAATAACTCTTTCATAACGCCATTTTTTATAAATGTTTTTCACTTCTTTTCTTTCTTGAATTGTCCATAAATGTTTTTCTTTTACGTTAAACACTTTGTAATAAGTTGAATTTACTGTTAACTTTGATTTTTTCATTTTAGTTAATATTTAACTAAAAAATAATTAATAAACCTGAATTATATTTAAAGACAATAAAAAACATTGTTATAAAAAAGTAAATTCAATAGATTGATAAAAAAAATGATCTGCAAAACAATCAATATTTTTTGTTACACCCAATGTATTTCTAAATATTGAAAATGTCCTTTCATTGCATAATAAGCATGAATTTTTTTTTGATTGTCTATGGGATCTTTTTGAAAAATTCTTAACATTGTTTTGTAAATTTTTTCATGAAGTGTTCTTTCATCGTAATCAATGCTGTCAATAACACAAGAGGCTAAAAAGTCGTATCCAAATTGTTTCCAATTTTGTCCAAATAAATTCGTGATAATATTGACGATTTTATTCATATTAATTTCTTTAACCATTTATTTGCTAATCTAAAAAAAAATTTTTACATACAAATTAATTTTTATAAAAGCAAAAAAATGATGATGTACTGAACCTTAAACAATACAAGTCAATGATAATTTTTACAATATTATGGTTTTGAATTTGTTTAACCATTTTTTGTTATCTAAATATTTAAAAAAACATTAAAATATTTATAAAACATGATCATTTTTTGTAAAACACCATTTTTTATTTTTAACGAATTCAATACAAATTTTTTATTAAAAATATTACTCTAACATCATACAATTTTTGTGTTCGTGAATACAACGATTACATACTTTATTTATACAATAAATACATTTATAATGTGGATTAACACATTCCGATTGATCAAAAGAAGCGTTGCAATGAGAAAATTTGGTCACACAATGTTTGGAATGATAATTCATACATAGTTCACAAATATAATTTTGACAATTAACGCATAGCGTCGTGTTACATTTTAATTGATTACAATAATAACAAAATTTAAAACATAACATAAATGTTTCTTCAAAAGCGTTTTTTAAATCCAACTTTAACGATAGGACTTCTTCTTTTAATTTTTTTATTTCTCCTTTAAGTGACGACTCTTTTAAAACCTCAGCGTTGAAATAGGGATGATGTTGAATATTTTTTCTACAACGATTTTTTCCCATCTAAAAAATCAATTTTGTTTCTATTTTTTGTTTTGTTTCAAAGACATGACATTTATCCTGAGTGCATCTTTTGTGGTTTTTAACGATTCATTTTTTTTAACATATTTTTCAATTTCCGCATGTTATTTTAATTTTTCTTTGGTTAACATTTTATTACATATACTTTGATGAAAATGAAAACAAGAAACACAAAAATACAAAACACATTTACAACAACGAAACAAATCTGTGTTTTGTTTATTCATTAAAAACCATTCGTCACAACAATCACAATTTCCGTAATCATCTGCAGGACAAGCAAAATCTATATGTTTTTCAGCTATTCTTTGATAATGATTTTTTAAGTCGTTAAGATAAAATAAATATTTTGAAGAAGAATTCATTCTATACCTTTACTTGTGTTTCTTTTACGTACTTCAAAACACTTCAATACGAGTTCAAGTCGTTTGATAAAATGTGTTTTTTTCAAGCTTATTTATGTGTTTTTTTGACGCTTAATCTTGTGTAATCCTATTTCAATAGTGGATAAAATTTTATAGTGTTAAAAGTTGTTTTCGAAACTAAGTTAAATTAATATTGACGTCAATGTTAATCTTTTTAATACTGTGAAGAATTTTTCTTTTGTTAAAAAGGTGTTTTCGAAACTAAGTTAAATTAATATTGACGCCAATGTTAATCTTTTTAATACTGTGAAGAATTTTTCTTTTGTTGAAAAGTTGTTTTCGAAACTAAGTTTAATTAATCTTGCCGCCAATGTTAATCTTTTTAATACTGTAAAATATTTTTTATTGTTAAAATATGTTTTCGAAACTACCTCAGATTAAAATTGTCGCCAATGCAAATACCGTGAAAAATTTTTTATTGTAAAATAATTTGTTTTCGAAACTACGTTAGATTAAAATTGTCGATAATGTTAATCTTGTTAAAATTATTTAAAAAAGGTTTTTTGTAGGTCAGATTATTTGACTCATTTTCTTTTGTTTATGACATATTTTTTATTAAAGTAATGTTTTATTTTTAGAATATTTATTGTTATCGGATTAAGTCTCAAAAAACATATAAAAAAGGGTTGTTTTTTAAAGAAATCATTCAACGTCTTCAATCGACAAGACATCGAACAAAAAGTAATACAAAAGTAAAGAACAAAGCTATCAAGGTCGTAAGTAAAAAATGGTTACTTTATCTAGTACTCCTTCTTCTCATTTTTTAAATTATGGTCAATTAGCTGCAGGATCTTTATATTGTATTTATGTCAATGAAAAAGATGACTCTAAAAGTAAAATGAATCAATATTTAAATTGCCCTATACAATTAGTAGGACAATTTGACTTTAATAAAAATGTATTTCATGTTATTCGAAACGCTAAAAAAATTTCCGTATTGATACCTTTTAAAAAAATTAACGAGTGTTTAAATCACAGCTTAACTATTTGCGAAGGATTAGACGATCCTAAATTTAACGTTAAATGTTTCATGTATCGCGCTGCTATAAAAACATCACCTGATGACAATCGTTTTGTAAATCCAAAAATCAGCGGTGAAAGAAAAATGGAATATTATTATAACGTAGTTGACGATAATGTTATTTCTTATGAAAATTGGGATGAAAATTTTATAGCTGAAATGTTTATAGAAAGTATTAAAGAAAGTCAAAATAACGCTTGGAAAACGATTAGTAAAGAATTTACCATTCCTTTAATGACTTTTAATGCGGATAAACCTACTTTAATATCGATGTATAATTATATTCCAGAAAAAGAAACTCATGTTTTTATTAAAGAACAAAACAGATTAGAATACGAAGTAATGAATAAAAAATCTATACCGTCTTATGTTTTGACAGAGAAAAAGTTAACTGCTGTGGAAGGACCACCTGTCAGTACGTATTATTCTGAATCTGATAATATGATATAACTTTTAAAATTTTTTAAAAACTTTTTAAAAACTTATTTTAGAAAAATCAAAAGAAGAATTAGATTTGTAAAAGATGACGATGGTATACGCTTTACGTTTTAAACCATTTTTAATCAATGTGTGTGATTTAATAAATGACAATAAAGAACTATTAAAGCATTTGGAAAACAACAATATCAAAAAAATAAATGATATATGTGACAGTCTTTTGTATTACAGTTTTTATTTAAATGAGCAAGATCACTTTTTAATTTTGAAAGAAAATACGACTTATTTCTTTGAAAGTTATTGAAATTTTTGACGATGAAGAAAAAGGTACTTTTTTACAAGACGATAATTGTCTTAAACACACTGGAAGATTAATCGATGGATTAAATAGTGTGACTTATTATTTGAGTTTATTAGACATTAAAAGTGCAAAAACTGAAATTTTAAATAACTTATTTGTTGATCATTTTAGAGCCTTAAAGGAAAAAGCTGAACAAAACGATGATATTATATTTTGTAAATATTTAGCATGTCACATTTGTTACCATTTATCAAACGTTGTATTTTTTTTTAATTTAATGCCGGGTTGTAGGGAAGCTCATAACATATTTCATTATTGTTGTGAATATTTAATTCGTCACGGAATAAATGTGGATGATATTTTATCGAGGAATACTGTATAATATTTGTCATTTTTTATTTAATCAAAAAATAATAAACGACTAGTTTGTATAACGATTTTTGAATAGTCATTGTGTTAAATTTATTAATTTAATAAACTAAAAAATCTTTTTTATTAAATAGTTTAACAAGGGAAAAACTTTAACTAAAACATATCGATCGTCATGGAAGACAACAAAATAGAAAATATGTCGTCTGAAGGTTCTTTAAAAATTACAAAATCTAAAGGGTTTTTGGTAAACAAAGGAGTTGGTACTGTAACAGATGATCTCATTGACAGATATCCAGATTTGAACCAAAATTTTAAATGTTTAGCAAACAAATATCCGCATATTGATTTTGAAAAGAAATCCAAAATGGTATTAAATGAATTCCGAGAAATAGGCTCATTATTAGAAAAATTTGAAAGTGTCAGTAATTCAAATCATATAATGATTGATGATGAATTATTAATTGAAAAAGTTCTTAATTGTGTTTTAGAAGATAATTATTTAGGTGAAGATTATGAAACTTGGCTCAACAAAGCGAAAAATTTGGTTAACATGGAAGAATTGAAAAAAGATTTACAAATTCAATTCAAAGACGATGATGTCTGGTTGGTGAGTTATATGGTTATGGTTAGAAAAAATTTTTTAAGTAAATATTATAAACTAGCTACGTTAAAAATGTTTCGTTCGAGATATGAAATTTCGTTTCCTCATGGCTACGAAATTATTAATGAAATGAAAGTATTGTTTCACATGTTTTTTATTAATACCATACCTAAAAGTATGTATATTAAATCAAATGCACCCAAAAGATCTAGTTTCGATAACTATTACGAAATATATTTGTACATGCCGAAGATGATAAAAATGCTAGAATTAGAGAAAGAAAAAGAGTTGGAATATAGCACCCTAAAATATTATCATCAGTTGATTTATTGTCTGTATACGCCTTATCCAGTATATGAAATGTTTAAAGAAACGAACAAAGAAAATAAAAAACATTTTAGTTTTAAAGGAACGGCTTATGTTTACGGTAGAAAAAGAAAGAGTGAAAGTCTAGAAGTATTACATAACTTGTATCCAGAAGCTACACGTTTTGTATTTTTTAAAAGAAATTTTAAACCTGATTCAATTGATGATTTACGTAACGGTGACTATTTTGATAGCGCTTTTAATGCTGATGTGTTTTTTTTATCTAACAAAAGAAAAATGGTAGAGTGAACAATAAAAACAATAACAATAACAATGTTTTTTTATTTTTTTAATTTTTTACACGGTAATGTTATTTTAAAACGGTGGTATTTTTATATAATATAAACAATGTTATATGATCTATGTTTTGAACTAAATATAATATGAACCATGTTTTTACTAATTTTGTATTTTTAAATTTAGCATTAAAATGGAAAAAATAATTAAAAATGTTCCTGAAGACTTTGAAAAATGGGATATAGATAGAGTTGTAACTTTTTTAAACCGTCAATTTGTTCTTATTTATTTGCACGAATATTATGGGATTTGTAAAAAATTGAGCTACATTAAACAACTTGCTCGTTGGAGTTTAAAGCATCCAAAAGTAAAACCTCATCAAAGTGGGAATTTTATGTATTGGAAAGTATACTGCGATGATAAATGTTCTTGTTGTTTTTAGTTAATATTATTTATTGTATGTCCTGTCATTTTTTAGAATTCATAATGAATATTGAAAGCTTGGACAAAAATGAAGAGAAACAATGGAAAATTAAAATATCATTGTTATGTTCAAAAGAAACTGAAGATGAAATTCAAGATGAATTAGTATTAAGCGTTTCTCCGTCTATTGAATTAAGTCACCAAATAAAAAAACTAATTCGTTTTATTATGAAATATGAGAAATCAGTTTTACAACGTGAGATAAACGTCGTTAAAGTGGAATGTACTATGCCTGGTGTAACAACCGTAACGAGTTATAGAAGCGTCATTTCTTTTGATTGTAAATATCAGCATTTATTTGTTCAAACTATAATTTCGTGTGCGTTAGAAGAATTTAAGCTGTATATTTTAAACGCAGAAAATGAAAAAGAAATGTTCAATTATATTGAGGATTGGATAAATTTGTTGGAAGAAAATAAAGAACAAATTTTATATCCTAAAAAAACAAATTTCGGTTTGGGTTTGACTGTCGGTTTGTTGGTTGGTATTCCTATAGGAGTTGTAATTTCAAGTCAAGTTGTTTTTCATTGTTTTTAGAACATGACATTGTTTATTATTTTTTGGATACATTTTATAATCTTTATAACCATTAAAAAATTTGTAATGAAAAAATTTTTTACTTTTTAGGTACTGAATAAAAATTATTAAAAAAATAAATAAACTGAAAAAATGGAGATGCTTTTTAATGAAGAAATGCTTGGAATCATAGACGCTTTCATTCTTAAAGATAAAAAGAAATTGAGTTTTTTGTTAACGGAACATTTAAAAAAGAACAATGAAGGACATGAATTTGACTTTATTTTATCCTTAGATAAACAATATTTTTTTTTTAACCATTTGTATGCTCGACTACGATGGAGAGATTTAAATTATGTGGTCGTGTTAAATTTAATAAGTAATAAATCTTACTATACATTTATGTATTATTTTCATAATTTTTTGTATTCATAGTTTAGTGTAATAAATTTTGTTTTATTGGTTTTAACTTAAATAAAATTTCACCAACGACATAATCCTACTTATTTAACTAAAGTATATTGCGATGATAAATGTCACTGTTCAATTTAGGATATATTGAAAATTAGTAATCTTCAAGACTGGACTTTTTTGAACAATTTATTTTCAGAAAAATTCAGTTTTTTAGACTTATTATTTATGTTAGTTAGTATTTTTTTAGAAACATAATTCTAATATCAATTTGGTATTTGTTTTAAAATCCTAATTACAATGTCATTCAGTTTGCTAATGTCTGACGATGAATTAATCGATATTTGTGCGGAGATTTTTTCCGAAGATTGGAGTTGTACATTGTTTAGTCGCGTGTTGGAATGTAGCGAAATAGTACTCAATAAGCAATGTCTGGATAGAGAGATCGTTTTAGTGGAAATGAACAAACCATTAAAAAATGACACTTTTATAAAAAGTTTGACGGAATACACAAGAAAAGAACAAATCGCTAAAATTATAAAAAATTTTAAAAAAAAATCTGAGTGTATATGTACAGACAGGTGTTTTGTAGACTATATATGTTATGTAGATTATATTTTGTTAGTTTGTAAAACTGTTAATTATGATGTTGTACTTAAAAAATGGAAAATAAATAATTAAAAAATGGTATTTTTGTTTTGTAGATAATTAAAATTATAATTAAATATCATTACAGCGTTTTAAAGTTTTTTTGTTTTATGAAAATTGTAATTTTGATTGAGATTTGAATTCATAAATGTTTTTTTATTTATTTTAAGATAAAATGGAAGTTTTAATAAAATATGAATTTCTTGAAATAGAAAGTGTTTATGCTACTAAAAATAGTGCTGGATTAGATCTTCATTGTGTTGGTCAAAAGGAATTAAAACCACATAGCAAAACCATTGTAGACAGTAATTTAAATATGAGTTATATGCCTAAACATATTTGTGGAATAATCATGGCTAAATCTAGTGGAATTTTTAAACCTTATCATGTTATTCAGGGTTTAATTGATCCTGACTATGTTGGCAATATAAAAGTGCAAATAGAAAACAAAAGCGATGAAATTGTAAATATCAATAAAGGAGAAAAAATAGCACAAATGCTTTTTATTTCTTATTTTAGACCAATAAATATCAAAGTAGAAAACATTGAAAGAAATGGCGGGTTCGGGTCAACAGATCTGGATCATGGACATGGAGGGAATACAGGTAATAACATAGATCCTATTTATCTATTTTTAATTGTTTTGACTTAATAATTTTATACATATATCTTTGTTTTTTAGACAACGAAATATCACTGTTGTGTTAGAGAATGTTCCCTTCTAAAGTTATTAGATAGCGACTCGAACAAAAATGAACAATATAAACCAATAACTTTTTATTGTAATCCTTGCGTCGAATATGTGGATCTGGAGAAAAAACAACAAAACGCTTTTGATTTTTGTAAAAAAAACATACATCACTTGAACTATAATACATCTTCACCTTTATTTTGTAAAAATATATATTCAATATTATGTAGTATTTTTAAACCGCAAGATATCATTTTATACAAAGGTGGAACTTTAGAAAAAAACTTTTGTGAAAAACACAATTTCAAAAGTTTTGACTTGGAGAAATGGAAAGTTCCAACAGTAAAAAATATTGTTGAATTTGATATTTGTGTTGTTTGTGAAGAGCATGAACAAAATGAATTTCATTGCTCTAAATATGAAGTAACTGTATATAAAAATTATTTAAACAAATATCATTTATGGGATTTAGAGTTGTTCTTATCATGAAATAAAAAAATTTTTTGAAAAAAACTTTTAAATTTTGTTTTTTATGTTATAAACCATTAATATTTGTATATTCTATTCCTATTTTAGCTATAATAATAATATAACCAACATGGAGTACTCTACTTCTAAAGTGCAAAAATCCTATATTAGTGGAACCCATTTTTTTGTCAACACATATAGAAATAAAAGCACTGTTCAAATTAAAACGGAGAGTATAATGAACACAGATGAGTTAAATATGTATATTCAAAATCCTTTGGATATAGAAAAATGGATAGAACAATTTACATCTGAACTCCTCGATAAAGAAGAAGAATTATCCTTTCCTTCACTCGACGTTCCTTGTTTATACCAAAACGTGGTAGTCATGTTGTATGGAAATGATGATTACGGAAGCGGTGAGTCAAAAGTTGTTAAATTTGCTTATTCGTCTCCTGTGTATGTGATTAAAAAGTTGGAAAAAAAATCATTTTTGAAAATGATATCTAATATCAATATTAAACAAGCTTTTGATTATGTCGAAAGTGGTAGCGGTTGGAGACTTATTGCTTTAGATTTGTTCAAGTCTCAATTATTGACCAATGTGAAAGAGGACAAAATTATGAAAATGAGAAATGAAATCATAGGTTCCATAGAACGTAAAAAAACTAGATCAAATTTTAATCCTTTTTTAAAACATAACGTTGACGCTTTAATTAAATATTTAATAGAATTAGATAAAGAAGAAAATATAAACACAACAAATACAAAAACTAGATCAGATTTTAATCCTTTTTCAAAACATAACGTTGACGCTTTAATTAAATATTTAATAGAATTAGATAAAGAAGAAAATATAATCACAACAAATACAAAAACTAGATCAGATTTTAATCCTTTTTCAAAACATAACGTTGACGCTTTAATTAAATATTTAATAGAATTAGATAAAGAAGAAAATATAAACACAACAAATACAAAAACTAGATCAGATTTTAATCCTTTTTCAAAACATAACGTTGACGCTTTAATTAAATATTTAATAGAATTAGATAAAGAAGAAAATATAATCACAACAAATACAAAAACTAGATCAGATTTTAATCCTTTTTCAAAACATAACGTTGACGCTTTAATTAAATATTTAATAGAATTAGATAAAGAAGAAAATATAAACACAACAAATACAAAAACTAGATCAGATTTTAATCCTTTTTCAAAACATAACGTTGACGCTTTAATTAAATATTTAATAGAATTAGATAAAGAAGAAAATATAATCACAACAAATACAAAAACTAGATCAGATTTTAATCCTTTTTCAAAACATAACGTTGACGCTTTAATTAAATATTTAATAGAATTAGATAAAGAAGAAAATATAAACACAACAAATACAAAAACTAGATCAGATTTTAATCCTTTTTCAAAACATAACGTTGACGCTTTAATTAAATATTTAATAGAATTAGATAAAGAAGAAAATATAATCACAACAAATACAAAAACTAGATCAGATTTTAATCCTTTTTCAAAACATAACGTTGACGCTTTAATTAAATATTTAATAGAATTAGATAAAGAAGAAAATATAAACACAACAAATACAAAAACTAGATCAGATTTTAATCCTTTTTCAAAACATAACGTTGACGCTTTAATTAAATATTTAATAGAATTAGATAAAGAAGAAAATATAATCACAACAAATACAAAAACTAGATCAGATTTTAATCCTTTTTCAAAACATAACGTTGACGCTTTAATTAAATATTTAATAGAATTAGATAAAGAAGAAAATATAAACACAACAAATACAAAAACTAGATCAGATTTTAATCCTTTTTCAAAACATAACGTTGACGCTTTAATTAAATATTTAATAGAATTAGATAAAGAAGAAAATATAATCACAACAAATACAAAAACTAGATCAGATTTTAATCCTTTTTCAAAACATAACGTTAACGCTTTAATTAAATATTTAATAGAATTAGATAAAGAAGAAAATATAAACACAACAAATACAAAAACTAGATCAGATTTTAATCCTTTTTCAAAACATAACGTTAATGCTTTAATAAAATATTTAAAACAGTTAGATAAAGAAGAAAACTGTAAAGATAACGAGTGTTCAGAATTAATGGGTCCTTGGTGTAGACCTCGTATGGTTTGGTCAGATAATAATATTCAAAATGGAAAAGTATTACATTTTCAACAAAAACAAAAAATGTTTTTAGATTTTAGTTCAATAGTAGACAAAGGATATTGTTTTTATGCAGCTTTATTAATAGGTATGTTGTTAAATAAAATAAAAATTAGAAAAGTGAAAGATTTTGATCATTGGGAGACTGAAAATACGGTAGGCGGTATTAAAAGCGAAGAGGAAGTTTTTGAATTTTTAAAAAAAGGATTAAAAGAAGAAGATTGGATAGCGATGAAAAATTTTCTCATTTTTATTAAAAACAGTTGTTATAACTTGACTGTACAAAACTTAGAATCCATATGTATGCATTTTACGAACGAAGGCATCATGTTTCCGTATCATTTAAGAATTTTTGTAATTAAAAAAAAAATCAATCGACTTCATTTGATTGGTAACAATTTAAAAGTCATAAACATTTACGAAGATTATTTAAACCCTATTTTTGAAAGTAAATTGTTAAATCCATTACAGTTAAAAAGATTTTTACCATTACTGGAAACGGAAGAAAAAGATTTACTAAACGGACAATTTTCCAATACCATCAACATTTTAATAGCCAATCAAGGTAATCAAACTTACCACGCTTTAAATTTAATCAATCTTAACTACAGTAAAAAATTAGTCAGTGAAAAACGTGAATCAAAACGATATTTAAAAGAGTGTCCCCGTTGTTTACAATTTTATTCCAATGAAGGAAATAAAAAAAGACATGAAACTACCTGTGAAGGATTTTATGATAATAAATGTTTTTTATATAGTCCAAAAAGAACTTTTTATAAACCACGTACAAAGTTTATGATGCAAAGTAGAAGACAATTTCCATTTTTTATCACTTTTGACTGTGAAACATTAAATATACCATATACAGGTGAAAAAGAAGAAAAACAAAAAACATTGTCTCATTTAACCTATTTTTGTCATACAGTGTCATTAAATATTGTTTCTGATCATTTAGCTAAAAAATTGTTTGGATTAAATGTACAAGAAAATGTGATAAAACAATTGGTTTTTTATTACGAAAACAACGATGAAAGTTTAAAAAAAAATATCATTGATTTGTTACCCGTTCCTATACAACACTGTAAAAATATTATAGCCTATGAATATCGGCAAAAATTATGGAGAGAGATGAGTCAATGTGAAAACCTGAAGGTAAAAGAAAATTTAAAAAGTGATTTGATAGTGTATGATTTGTTGTTATTAGCTGCAGTAGTTAAAAATTATTGTAATCAGGTTTTATTAAAAGAAAATTCTTCTTTAAATATATCGTCAGAAGATTATGATTACTTATGGCAACCAGATGAAATTATTTGCACCATATGTAAAAAAAAATGTAATAAATTAAAAGCGGAAAATGTGAAAAATCGTTTTTGTGAAATTGAAATAGAAAAGCGTTATAATCAAAAAGAAATAGATTATGTGAATTACAGTCATGAGAGTTTAGCAGATTTGTTATACGAGTGGTTAAGCGAAGTGAATTTGTTTGCTTTGTCTGATTCAATGCAAAATTT
>QPEY01000229.1:113240-134483 GCA_014706445.1 Hydra viridissima | reverse complement strand
ATTTAAGTGAGAATGACAAGGTAAACGATATACAGTTGTTTTCATTACTTTCTGACATTGATGAAACACAGGTAAAATTATGGCACCAAGTATTGACTGTCAGTTTAAAATCTAATCATGCTGATAGTGAAAATGTTCATTATTACGAACAACACTTATATGAAAAAGAATTTCAAAAAGATTTACAAAATATCTTAAAATCGGTACTATATCATTTTGAGAACTACTTAGTCGTTGATCATGATCATTATACTGGAGAAGTGTTAGGTTTAGCTCACAATCTATGTAATGTATCTTACGGTAAAGTTTCTTCTCACAATATCTTAAATATATACGCTCACAACTCTGTATTTGATAACGCCGTCATGATCATCAATAGTCTACATAAAACGTTAGATTTTCCTTTGCACGATTTAGATAATAGTACCAGCAGCGATTATGAAAATTTAATGAAATACTTTACTTTTGATAATTGTTTTTTTATAGCGCAAAATAGCGCTAAAATTCGTATCGTAGATTTTTACAACAAAGTTAGAATTGTGGATTCCTATCGTTTGATGAACATGTCTCTCAATGAAGCTACCTCCATGTTGACTTCAAAGTGTAAGAATGATTTAATTACGTCAGCTGTAAGTTATTTTTATCAATATGGATTTTTGGATTACGAATCCATGACTCATTTATTGCAAAATGAATCTTTAAAATCTTGTTTGACTAAAAAATTAATTTTTCCGTATTCGCAATTGGAATTACATTTATTAGAAAAAGAATACGAGTCAATACCACCCATTGAATTATTTGCTAAAAATGATTTATCAAAAAGTGCTACTTTGGAAGAAGAAATGGATAAAATTAAAACGGATTACGAAAACGTCAAATTGATTTGGAATTTTTTTAAAATTAAAAATTTAAAAACCTTGTTGAAAATTTATGTGGTGATTGATTCGTTAAGTTTAGGAATGGCTTTGATTGATTTTGATAATAAAACGTTTGTGCAAACCGGTTTTCATATATTATCTGCTGTCAGTATATTTAGTTTTGCTAGTCATTTTAACAATTGGATGAGTGGAATAAACGTACAACATCCTCCAACTCACGAACATCACCAATTGATTGAAAAATGCGTTCGAGGTGGAATGTCGACCAACGGTTCGTTCAAGTTGGAAATAAATACAGACTATTACAAAGATTATTTGAAACTAAACTATATAAAAAATGATTTTGACACTTTGATGTTTTTTGCTGACGAAAATCAACAATATGGTGGAGCTCAGACGGGTCCCTTAATATGTCAAATGAATTATCATTTGGATTATGATACCAAAGACTTTAACGAAGTTTTAAACAAGTATTATACACCGCTTCACCGTTTAGAACAATTTTCCACTGATGCTTTTGTTCATTGTAAATTATCCATGAAAAAAGAGTATCAAGATAAATGTCACGGATTTTCACCTATGGTTCAAAGGGGACATATACCTTTATATCAATACAGCCCATACGAAATTTTAAAGTTGAGAAAAAAATTAAACAACGGACAATATACGATTGAAGAAGATAAATCCGTAAAGTTGTTGATGAAAGTAGATAGTCACGTGACTGTCGAAACTTTGGATTATTTAAAATGGTTAGTAGAAGAAAGAGGGGTTGTGATTGAAGAAATATATTCCGTTATGCCTGTGTATCGATATCCTTTAAGCGCTAAAAGTATACATTTTTATATGAAAATGAGAGCTGAAGCACTAAAAATAGGAGATTTGATTACTGCTGCTTTGTGTAAATTTATAGTCAATGGACAATATGGATTTCACACGAGAAAACCTGAAAAAAATATCAACATTAAAATCTATGTTCATACGCAAGAAAAACTGAGACAATGTATCAAAAATCTGAACGAATTGTACGAAACCATGATATCTGAGGGAGTTTCACCTGATGAATTTAAACAATGCTTACCTCAAAGTTTTCAAAAGTTTTTTTTCGTTAATGGACAATTTATGACTTATAATGCTGAAGATATATATTTGGACCTTAATAATCAAAAAATTTCAAGTCAAGAAAATCCAACCTTACCTTACGATTCTTTTTTTAAAGAGTTTTTAGCTACCAAAATGAAGAACCTCAACACTAAATCTGTGGTTTGCAGTTTAGAAGGTGATAACGTAGACGTTTTGAATTTATTAGTGGATGATGTTGAAATCAATTTAAAAAAAGCAGTGGTGACTTTGGTGGAAGAAAAATCTAAAAAAGTGAACTTGAGTTTACGAATGATAGCTGCCAAAATATTAAGTAACGCTAAATTGAATATCAGTCGCTTTGTCTTTGATTTACAAAACATGTGTGAAAAACATCAAGCTAGCGCTCATTTAATGGTGACTGACACTGATTCAGCTTGTTTTATGATCATGAGAGAAAAGAGTGACAATTTCAATTTGAATGACGAATTTCAACAATGGATAAAAAACGATGATCAATTTAATCCATTGATGGATTTTTCAAATTATCCTAAAGATCATTTTAATTACAATAACGATTATGCTAAAGCGCCGCATCACTTTCAAGATGAAGTACCACCTAAGGCTGTTATTAATAAAATTATGGCCATGGCTCCCAAATGTTATATGGTCGATGTGGATAAGGAAGGTAAATTGAGCACTAAAAAAAGATTCAAAGGTGTACCTTTATATAACATCAAAATGAACAATTATGTGAATGGATTAGATTGTTATCCATGTACCAACCATATCATGAAACAACAGTGGAAAAATATGATATCGAAAAAAGACCAACACGTGTTACAAAATCGTATGGGTATTAAAAGAAGCGGAGAAGGTTTTGATATCGCTATCAAAGAATGTAAATTACAACTTTTTAAAAAACCGAACCAAAAGTTATATCCTTTTGATTGCGGAGTAATGGCTGAAATTAGAGGGCATCATGTTTTGAAACCTTTAGAGGAGTTAAATAAAACTGTTTTACCTAACAAAAATGCTTTTTGTAGCGACAATCACATAGAACAATTAATACGATTAGAACATGAAATTATTAAAAATCATTCTTACTTGAAAAGAAATAGACATTTTATTGACAATACGGTTTTACCTTTTTATAAATTATTAAAAAATTCTATTTACGATATACAAAATAATTGTGAAATAGAAGTCACGAGTGATGAAACCATGTTAAATAACGAATGTAGTATGAGTGACGTTTTGTTGTAATAGAGGTGTTGGATAAAAAACATTTTTTCAATAATAAGTGATAAATGTTATTAGTTGTAACTGTAATAAATTTTTTATAGCAATACTTTTGTAGGTAAAAAATAATTAATTAATTAAAAAAGATGGAAAATGTCATGGTTATAAAGCAGCTCATTGAGGAAATAAAAGAGGAAGTAATGAAAACGAATGAGTGCAAAGAAAAAGACATGACAGACGATGTACAAGACGATCCTTCAGTGATTCAGAAATTGGATAAAGTTTTCAAAAACGTGCAAAAAATGGAAAAAGAGTATTTGGTAATTCACAAACACGCTCAAGATTTCATGTTCCTTGTGAGAAAAAATTTGGAGTCCAGTCATAAATTGAAAAAAAAGCATCATTTGATGAAAGGAAGATATCACGAACTGTTTTTAACCAAAATTAATAAATTTAAATATAGTTTGTGTTTTCAATGTCAAACGTATTATAAAAAGAAAGTTTACGGATATTATTTATGTCCTATTTGTCAAATGAAATGTTGTAAAAAGTGTGAAAAAAAGCATGTTAAAAAACATCATATTCACTATGATATGAAGGGACAATGTTAGAATGGTATTTTTTATGTTAAAAATAAATGGAAAGTGTTGTTTTTTAGATTACATAAAAAAATGAATGAATTATATTTGGAAATTTCTGTATCATTTGAAGAAAAAGGCGACAAGGCGACAAATTTCATTTGTAAAACGATAAAAAATGTACATCACATTGAGTGTTTGTTAGAAAATAAATTGGACATTGATTTAATGTTGTACCCGGCTATTTTGGATCCGCTAATCGAAAAAGAAATCATCGTGACGTACTTTTACAATGATTATGTTAAAGAAAAATTTTCTTTTAGATATAAAGAAATTGGAGATTTGGCAGAATATCAATTTTTATTATGTGATTGTACTTTTCGAAGTTTTGTTTTATTTAAAAATGTTAACGTATCACCTCAAATGTGTTACATTCCTTTACTGTTAGCTGTTAATAAAATAAGAAGTTTTTGTGTAAAGGAGAGCCATTATTTTAAAAAATATTACAAGTTATAAAAAATTTTTAGAAAAAAAGACAAAAAATGAAGTTGGAAAAAAGCAATTTGGAAATTAAAAAACAACTGATCATTTTTTAATTCAACGGAAAATATGACGGTGATCAAAGGTTTGATTTTCTTATCCGTTTAAAAAAACAAAGACGTCAATGTGAATATATTATTTGAAAATTTAAACGGTCTTGTCAATGAAGAAATCATAACGTACGTTTTAAAGACAATGGAAAGAGAAGACATTAAAAACTACGTTAGAGCGAGCAACAGCGTAAGAATGGAAACGCAACTAACGTATTTTGGATTAGAATTAGACTTGGGATGTGATGAACAATACTACTATTCCTTTGTTAATCATTGTATAGATTTTACTTTAAAATGTCATTTGTTGAAAAGTAAACATGTCAAAACATGAAACTTGTTTTATTATATAAGCGTCATTATTTTTTACACATTTTTTATTTCATAAAAATGACAAGTATAACAGACATGAAAGTCATTGCGACTTTTTATGACGAAGAGTTAAATTTTGTTCATACACAATATTTTTTTGATTTGACTGAAAATTGGTTTGATAGGTTAAACAAATGTCAATCGGAAGATATTTTAGCTTGGTTTCACACTGGTAATAAACAATATAAAAAAGTAAAATTTGATTTATTAGAAATGAATCAACCTGTTTTAAATATTAATCAACAAATACTTTTAGAAGAAAATGTACATCACTTTTCTGAATTTTTAGGAGAACAATTGATGGAAGTGTTAAAATATATTATACCACTTTATTTAGATAAACTTTTATCAGATAATCATCAATTGTCGTATTATACTTTTTCACGATTTGTAGAAATGTATGCTTTTTTAAACAATAAAAAATAAGATTTACTTTTTTTAGATTTATAAAAAATTATGTCCATAGACGAACAAATGTGCCAATGTTACGAAGAACTGAAAAAACATGATAAATTATCAAAAGAATATGCAAAATTAAAGTTTAGAGCTTTGAGAAAATTTTTAGCTTACAAATGGTGGTTAAAAGATGTCACTTTGAAAAATATAGCTTCCGATCAGTTTTTGGAAAATACCGCTTCTCATTTTTTGAATAATCATCATAGAATTAATTTAATTAAATCTTGTTTGGCGGATCCTAAAATTACAGAAAATGTGTTGAATGTGCAAAATTTAATTAATGATAAATGTATGGATAGAAATCACCCTATTCAAATGGCAAATTTATTTTACAGTTCTTTAGCGTATCAAATTTACGAGGGAATTTTAAATACGACAGAAGACAATCTTAAAATTGTATTGGAATTTATTTATTACAAGTATAATTTTTATTTTTTATCAAGGTTTTAGTGTATTTTTTAGATGATAATTATTATATACGAAGAAGAAAATATAAAATATATTCAACATTGGGAGATGGATTTCTTTACGTTTAATTTTGAAGAAGATTTTAACTTAACGATTCAGTATATAAATGACATTTGTGAGCAATTGAATCCTAATAATGAAATTGAAATTGGATTGTATAGTTTAAACAATAACAAAAGTTGGTTTATAAAAACTTTATATGACTGTAGCGAAGAAAAAACGTTCTTTTTTAAAACGCGTATTGGACAATTGTTTTTATTGTTACCCTTATTGTAAACAGGAATATGGTTATATAAAAAAAATGATCCGTTTTTTATATTTCATAGACAAGTAAACATTAAAAAATGGCATATTATTTAACGTTAAAAATCAATGGTGAAACAGGCGATTTCAAATGTGGTATGGATTTATATTGGGTGGAATATAAAGGCAGCCATGTAGTATACACCAATTTTGAAAGATATTTATTTTTCGAATCAGTCTGTATGAACGCTGAATATTTAATCGATTTGAAAAGCGAATTTAAATTTATAATGGATGAGGATATTCAAACTATTAAGAAAAGTTATCCATTGAATGGTGTGAAAGATCGTGAAAGATTTAGAGGAATTGTAAAAAAATGTTTGGAAGAAAATCAAGATTATTTTTTTTACGCTAAAGAGTCGTCATGTGTATTGCTTGAAAAAATGAAAGGGTTATTATAAAATAATGACAACAAAATGTATCGTAATAAAAATAAAAGTTTAAATTTTTTGTAATGATGTTGTTATTTTTTTAAACAAATATTTTAGAAAAAAACTAAAACAATGAGCAATAATATCATCCGCAAAGACGATGAAATACAGAACAAGAAAACAGAGGATAAAATCGAACTGAATTCAGACACTTATTTTTTTTAAAAAAGGTGCTTAAAGAAGAATACATGAATAAATATACTTTAAAAGAAGATTCTCCGATATCCAGGCTTGAAATAGAAGACTTTATTGAAACTAATGAACAACGTCGATTTATGATTTATGAAATGATGATAAAAAATAAATAAAAAATTTGTTATGTAACATTAATATTTGTTAATAAATAATTTTTTTAGGTAATAAATAAAAAAATGGAAATGAACAAAAACAACGAAGAAAAATTTAATTCGTTTGAAGAAAAGTCAGTTCAGGAATGGATCAAAACTTTCTTTGTAAGTTTAAAAGATGAAAAAAAAGAACAGCAAAGCGTGGTTATAAACGTTCATATCATTAATCATTAAAAAAAAAAAGACTATCTGGATATTTCAGAAAAAGCAATAAATTATTTTTTGTTAATGCTGACTTTGTATATTATAATATACATGTTAATTTATGTTCTCGTGAATAATATTTTTTAACTATCATTTGTTACGTTTTAATAAACATTTTTTATTTTTAAAAATAAAATTTATACATTAATAAAAAAGGAAATATGGGTGAATTGTTCAAGTGTAGCAAATGCAGTAATTTGTTTTTTGAAAACCAACTGATTCAAAGTTATTGCAAATTTTGTTTTGTAAAATTAATGCGGATTCCTTGTGTTGTGGATAATGAAGAAAAAGTGAAAACGTATTATGATGTTTTTTGTAAAATGTGTCACCATAGGAATAATGTTCATGTAAAAATTTGCTGTACGAATTGCGACAAGATGGTTTGTTTACGTAAAAAATGTTTATCTCTTCATTTTAAATTAAATTCCTGTTTTTTCTAAAAACGAAGATGTATTTTTAGTAAAAAATAAAAAATGAGTGAAAAGAAAATAACTGAAAGTGTCAACATACGTAAAAATGAAATCAGCTGTGAGTTAAAAAAGAAGTACATAAAAGAACTTAAAATGCCCAAAAACTATGTACATCCTATTGTAGAAGTAACAGAACTTAACGATAACGAACTGATGAAAAAAGACCTTTTTAGTCACATGAACGAACTTAGATATTTTTTGGATAGAAATTCACGTTGACTTTTTTTGGATTGAAATTGTCGTCGACTTTTTTATTAAGAATGTTGTAATTGTTTTACGGTTTTATACAAGTAGTATAGATTATGAAATAAAACATTGTGTTTTTTATGCTTGAAAAATAACGGTTGTCATGATTACTTGTAAAAATGATTTTTATTCCATAAATTTGAATTACATTTTAGTTAATAATAATGAATCAAGAACAATATGAATTTTTACAACATGTGAACATGGGACACAATGTTTTTTTGTCTGGTAGTGGCGGATGCGGTAAAACGTACATGTTAAAAGAAATATACCAAAGACACAAAGACAAAAAAACGATACAAATGACAGCTTCAACAGGTGTAGCAGCTCAAAATATTGAGGGAATCACTGTTCATAAATTTGCGGGTTATAAAAGCACTATGGATATCGTTCAGATTATAAAGTATATGAAGACGGAGGAAAGAGAACTTTGGAAGGAAGTAGATGTTTTAATTATCGATGAGATATCCATGTTAGACGCTGATTTTTTTGATTTACTGCATCAAATAGCTCAAAAATTAAGAGGAAATATGAAAGTTTTTGGCGGTATTCAACTTATTGTATCAGGTGATTTTTATCAACTTCCACCAGTCAAAGGTAACTTTTGTTTTACGTCTACCGTTTGGACGCGCTGTCAATTTAAAAATGTAATACTGTCACAAAGTTTTCGTCAAAAAGAAGATTTAAATTACTTTCATTTATTACAAAGATTAAGAAAAGCTCAGTTGACAGAGGATGATATTAATTTATTGTTAGAAAATCATGTTGAAAATTATACAGATCATCCTTTGTGGTTAAGATGTTTTTTTACTCGCGCTCAAGTTCAAAAGTACAACGAAGAAAAATTAAATGAAATAAAAGGCAATGTCATCGAATACCATAATACTACGACTAACAAAGTCTATGAAAAAGAATTTGCTATTCCTGAAATGATAAAAGTCAAAGAAAAAGCCAACATTATGTTAATCAAAAATATAGACGTCAGTCTTAATTTAGTCAATGGTACTCGTGGTACATTTCAATTAAGTCACGATGGTAATCCCTTATTTATAAGAGAAGATTCTTTTGTTTATCCATTAAAAAAATACGAAGAGGAAATAAGGCTTAAAAACAAAGTGGTCTCCAAAAGAAGCGGATATCCTATTGTTTTAGCTTTCGCCTTGACTGTTCACAAATGTCAGGGTTTAACCTGTGAGGGATTGTATATAAAATTAGACGATAAAGAATTTACTTCAGGATTAATTTATGTGGGTTTAAGTCGAGTTTGTAATTTAAAACAATTGAAACTTTTTGGAAAAAAAGAAAGCATTCGAAAAAATCTTCAAGCGATTAAAGTGCGATTTGAAGTTCAACAATTTTATGACGCTATTGAAAAACAAAGTAACGGATTAAAACGAAAATATACTGAAGTTGAATAATTTCTTTTTGTTTTAAAGCTATAGTCTTTTTTTTATCAATAAAAATGGTGTTGCATATAATGAGTTGTATTTTTTTGTAGTTTTATTAGTGAAAGATGTGTGCTGCAGGTAAAATGTATTGGAAAAAAAATAAAAAACAATTAATTAAAAAATGGAAACGACAAGCACGATTAAAAACAATGTTAGTTTAAAAAAATAAGTTAAGAAAAAGAGGAAAAGGTATTATTGCTACAGTTCCAGCAATTCACAATACGGTTGGAAAAATTCCGATAGTAGGAGATTTTATAAAAATGTTTTTGTAATTTATTAAAAAAAAAAAGGTGTAAATACATAATTTGACACGTAAAAATGTAAATCATATTCATATATATAATAACAAGTTTTGATGTTAAATTAATTGGAAATTGATTTGATCATGTAACAATGAAAAAAAGAACAGTTTATAAAAAAGCTAAAAAATCAAAAAGGTATAAAACCTTTCATCGACGAATAAAAAATAAAAGAATCAAAAGAGGCGGTTTTCTACAATTTCTACCGTTAGCTTTAAATTTAATAAGCTCTTTAAGTCAGTAACATGAGTGTTGAAGTTAAAAAAATAAAACTGAGCGATAAAGAAGAACAAGATATTGGAGATTATTTAAAAGAAAAAGGATTTTCAGGATACCATATAAGAGGAAATCAAACGGAAAATGAACAAAATGAACAAAATGTTAATCCAGTCAAGCATCACATTTTTAATAGCCAAGTCGATTCTTTACCTGAAAATACTATTATTGTAGGTCCTACTGGAATTGGTAAATCTTCTTTATCAAGAGATTTATTGAAATTAGGAAAATATCCTCACGCTGAAATGGTTTTTATTTTACAAAGAAGAGAACCAAGTGAACATCAAATTCAAACATGGCAACAAATTATCAACTTTAAAAAAAACAAATTACAGGCTTTCTTATACTTGGTAGTGAACAATGTACAAGAATTAGATCAATATATTCAAAGAGTAGTCAGCTTTTCACAAGAAAGGTTTGGCATACAAAATAGCGATGAACGAATGATTAAAACAGTAATAATATTAGACGATATTGGTCCTGATTGTATAAAAAGTTCACAATATAATAATTTATGTGCTAGTGGAACTCATAGTGCCACCAGTAGTTTAACTATTTTTCACACGTTACCGATAAGGCATTCTCAAAATTGGTCAAATTTATTATCGCATTATAAATGTGTCATTACGTTTGACAATTCTATAGAAGTAGAAAGACTATTTAAATCTGAATTCCCTTCAGATAAAAAAAATAAACATCCCGTTTCTGATTTAATAGTCAATATTACTTCTAATAAAAAAAGTCATGTGGCATTTTTTAAAAAGAGTGTTTCTCACGCTCGATTAAGAAGTCATTTAAATGAAATGACTCAAAAAGTCTACATACCGGTGGATGCATACGGAGTGATTGATTACGATTACGATCAAATGAGCGTCAGCAAACCCATCATCCGTTTTCAAGAATTCGATTATGTAAAGTCACCCCATTTAAAAAACGGCTATTTTTTAAAAACGGTCTCTAATCAGATAAGCGAGACAAGTAAGCAAGAAAAAGATATAAATGAAAAAAAAATTAAAAAAGAACCTCATTTTAAAAAAGACAAGGTCAAGGAAAAAGCTCAACAGTTGTTAAAAAAATTGGAATTAAAAAGACGATACGGTGTTGCCAATTCAGAAAGCGAAGAAAGCGATTTTGAATCGGTGAGCGAAGATGACAACGATTATTGAAGAGGATTGGAATCAATTTTTTATAGAAGCCAATGAAAAAGCTTTAGAATACGAAACTTTGGAAGAGCTTTCTAAAAAAGCTGAAAAAAAAGCTCGAAAAGATAGAAGAGAAAGAATGGACGTGAGAACTAAAATTTATACACCCAAAGTGAATAGACGAAAAAATGTAGCCCAACAAGAAATTATTTGCTGGGTAAGAGAAATTTGTGAAAAATTTAACGTCATTAAGATGTTAAAATGTGAATTATTGACAGACATTGAAAGAATACAAATTCAACAATCGTACAGAGATAACGTTTGTTATGATTTAAAAGTGTTTATAAGGGAATATTTATATCCGTTACCCGAATACAACGAAAATGGAAAATTGCTAGTTCAAAAACAAACGTTAAAAAACAAAAACGCCTTTATCACATTATTTGTTCAAAATAACTTGAATGTTTTGGTGGATTACTTTAATTCTAATAGCTTTAAACAGTTTCACGAAACTATTAACTTTTATGCAAACAAATTGGTCCATTTTAATAGTCAACAAAGAACAAAAACTATTACTACTTTATTAAGACAATCTTATGATCATTTGTATTGCGATGTTGATTTAATTATAAACGAAAATGTTTAAAAGTAGTAATTATAAAAAAACAATTTCAGATTTGTATTTTTTGCTTAAAAAAAATGCGCTTAGCGACGCTAAATTGCTTAAAGAAATTGATCAATTTCAATCTGGTCAGACAGAAGGAGAACAAATCAATTCTGACAGAAACCCAGGTTTCAATTTTGGTAATGAAGATTTGTTACCAAAATCGTTATTGTTGATGGATGAAGCTAGCGAACAAACACAACATAGCATCAATGCTGAATTAAGTTTTCAAAACGAATTACAAAAAACCTTCAGTTTACAAACAGTTTTGGAAGGAGATGTAGATTCTACTTTACTACCTGAAAATCAATATAATCTCTATCAAAACGTAAATCATGATGTGCACGCTTTTCGACAAATTATACAAGCTAATAAAACAGATGAATTTAACAGCGATGTAAACCAAAGAAATACCAATGAAGCCTTAATGCGATTCAGAAGCAGCAAAGATTATCAAATGAATAACCCAACCACAGGTGAACCATCCCAGTATGGAAATTTATTGTCCATTTATTCATCCCAATTAAGGTCCAACATTCAAGTCGAAAATAAAGTCAGTTATGTTATTCATCCCATCATTGATTTTTTAAAAGTGTATGATAAGGTCAATAAAACATGGTTGCAAAAAACGTTATCCTATTATCCAAAAGTAAATGAAAATTATAGTTTGAAATATTTTATAGAATCCATGTGTGATAGAACGACTAGTCGTCATATGGGTCAATTGAATTTTGTTTTGAAAGTATTTCAATTTAAACAAGCTCCCAATAACTTGAGATTTGCTAAAATTTGCATCGTCTATGACAACAAAGTCATTGACGTCAACGAAAACTTGGAAGATGTGGTTCTTAATGTCACCAATACTAATTTTGAAGTGATAGAAGGAGATACGTTGTTTATGAATCATGCTGATAATTTTTTTAAATTAATTACCGATTCTCTAAAATTTCATCAAAATTATATTTTAGCCGATAAAGAACAAGTGCAATTTTTAACTTTTGCCAAATATTGGAACTATATTTTAAAAGCAAACGTCAAATTCAGAAACACCAACAAATTAGCAACTGCTACAGCTAACGACTTAGCTGTAGCTACCAATAGTTCTTTACTTCAAACAGAAAGTTTTTTATCTAACACTTTAGATGTGGAAGAAAGTCATAGCGAAAGAGTAAGCGAATGGATCAAAAATTATAGCAAAGAACCCTTGAAAAAAAACCTCATGCAATGGGCTCAGTTATTTACCAAACATAACGATTATATGAATGAATACATTGAAAAATATAGACACTTTGTTGTAGATAGTGATTTTCTGAATTTATTACAAAGAGATTATGACGCTGCTGTTTTAGAAAACAGTTTTAATGTGGGCGAAATCATGTTGCGAATAGTAGCTCAAGCTTTTTTTCATCTGGACAGTTACCTCTGTTGTCAGAAGACGACTCTAAAAAAATATGGGTAGACATTATAACTGTGATTAATAATACTCCAACTCAAACAAAAATATTTGAAATATTAGATTTTAATTATGACGTAGACGAAGATTACCTTCGATTAAAATCAAATTTGGAACTTTTCATGATTATAAAAACAATTTATAGCGGAAACATAAAAAATTTACAAAACATTTTTAATAATTATCAAGCTATATTTCTTTTTGAATCAACCGAAAAAGATGTTCACTATTTTATTCAAAATTTATTCAAAGGCAATTCTTATCCTGACGGTTATAAAGTACCAATACCCAATGTGATCAAAACAAGAAAAAGAGCTAACGAAGTGTTAACTCCGACTAAACTAATGAATCTTGTAGATACTCCAGAAATTAAACCAGACGATATCAAAGAAGAAGTGGATTCCACTTTTGATTTAAACGAATTTACAAGAATAAGCGATGACAGTAACAAAAACAACAGGGGTGATCAATCTTTATCGACAGATTCATTTAATCAACCGAGTACTTCATTTAACCCCTTAAATTTGTCCACTTCATTATTAAAAAACGTAGTTCAAACTAGTACACCTAAAAAAAAGAAAAAGAAAAATAAACGAAAGAAATGAATGGTTTAAAAAACGATATTGATGTTTTAATTGAAAAATATTCTCAAAATGAAAAAAGTGTTTTATTTGGTGTTAAATCCAAATCTAAAATTTTAAAACTCATTTCTTTATACCATAACAAAAGAAAAAACAACGATGATAAAATTTTATGGTCTCAATTGGAATTTATCAATAAAACATTAAATTATCCTAACATTAAATTAATGATAAAAGAATGGAGTCAAACTACAGATGAAAAAATATCGTCATCTCAAGTTGACGTTTTTGATAAAAAACAAGCTCCTAGAAAACCATACTCTTACGAGACACATCGAACACGATATTCAGATCCAAAAACTTATTTTCAAGCCGATATTGCCGATATGCGATCTTTTAATAAAGATCAAATGAAATATAGACCTAAATATTGTTTGGTTTTAGTCGACGGTGTAAGCGGAAAAATTTATTTAACAGCTATGAAATTAAAAAACGAAACATCGACATTAAACGCTTTTGATATTTTATTTAGTGTCATCGAGAGAGATAAAAACAAACCCATATATCTTCAAACGGACGGAGGAGGTGAATTTTTTAATAAAGCTTTTAAAATATGGTGTAAAGAAAATAACATTGTTCATTATAAATCTAAAAATTACGGAAAAGCTTATTTAGCTGAAAGTGTCATTGGACGACTGAAAATGTACCTTCGAAAATGGCAACAAAATAATAACAAATTAAAAGAAAAAAATTGGGATTTTTATTTATCGGAAATGGAAACTTTTTTTAACGAAAAAATTAAACAAAACGGTCTAAACGCTAACGATTTAGATGGTAACTCTATGGACGCTCAAGCTTTAAGGATGTTGGATAGATATTCTTTTTCAGCTAAAAGAAAAAATAATTTTAACAGCAACAACATTTCTCGAATTGAAAAAGAAAGCAAAAATTATAAATTAAAACCGTATAAACCCTTAAAAGTAGGCATGAATTGTTATTTACGACGATTTAAACCAGTCGCTTCAGAGTTGTTTAGTAAGTCTTCTACAAGACAATTACCCTATTGGGATACGGATAAAAAAGTAACCATTATAAAAATAAAAAAACGAAAGAATATTGTGGCAAACGATTACGCGCCTATTTACAAATACTTAATTAAAGACGGTCAAGAAAATATTTGGGTACGTCGAGAAGATTTATTACCGTTAAACGAAAAAGAATCAAACGTTTATTATCAAAACCCTGTTCATTATAAAACTCATTTTTTATCGAAAATAGAAACATGAACAACGAATTGTTTTTAGATGATATTTTAACGGATAAATTTTTTCAATATGTTTATTTTTATCCAGAAATTAAGGCTAATGGAAACGAGAGTCCATTAAATAATAACATTTTTAATTTATTCTCGTTACCTTTAGTTTCCAAAAATGGGGAAGCTGTTAAATTTCAACCTAATTCAGTGATTCATTTAGCTTCTATGGATATACCTACCAACATGGTCTCTTTAACTGTTAAACCGCAAACATTGGTAGACAGCGTTCAACAATTTAATGATGATAATATTTATAATAACAATTATGACTCTAGTATCTTATCGCAATTTATTGAATTTAATTTAATCACAGAATCGGTGGTATTAGATTCTAGAAATGAAACCCTATACAACAATTTATGGACTGAAAACGGGTTGGAAAGTTTTGAAATATTGCAAGACCTCAATAACAATTCAGGAAAATTAACTTCTACTCTTAATGGATTGACTTTTTTTAATAATGATTCATTGTTTGGAAATTATGGTATGTTAACTAAAAAAGTACGCCTTGTAAACAAAACAACCAACAACTACCTCACTTATGGAGATATTATTCAAACGTTATCCAAAAGCGATGTTAAAAATGAAAAATTGCTTTCTTTGTTTAAAATGAACATGAATTCATTGTTTCATCAGCAAAATAATTACGTCTTTTCGCAAATATTTAATAATAATGACAATAACGAATTGTTTGACTTGAATTTTGTTTCCAATCAACAAAATTCATTTTTAAATAAAATACAATTGTCTATTAAAAATAATGTGAATAACTGGGCTTGGTACTTTAAGTCAGACGATTTAAATCAAAAATATGTTTTACCTCAATTCAATCTAAGCGTGACAAACGAAATGAGCGAATCGACCGTCAGTCATTTTGGATTTTTTCCGAACATTGATTTATTTAGTACAGCCTTAAAACATAGCGTTTTTGATTTTACACCGCTGATCCATTTTACCTATAATAATAACGATACGTTATACAATAATTTACATGAATGGGGAAGAGTAACATATCAAACCAAGAATAATTTAAATCAATGGATTACAAACAGTATATCAACCATCACTAATACACCTTTTCTTATTTTTGTTAAACATAACAACAACCCTACCGATAGTAATATATTAGACGTCATTGATCCGGATCGAAATATAAATTTAAAAGCTTCTAGAAAATTTCCAATGATGGTGATAAAAATTGAACCTGGAACTATATCTAATGAAGGCGAAGTCCTTACCGTAAACGTCAAAATTTTTTTGCAAAATTATTTGGGTACAGATAATTGGGTGGATAACATCAAAAGACAAACGTTTTTACCGTGGCAATTGGTTCATTTTATGAAAAAAGTGTTTTTTAATCAACAAACAAAAATGTTTATTCAAATGCAAAATTTTACCAATCCAACATTATCCATTGGTTATGATATCGCTCCTAAAACAGTTTTAGACGACAGTAATCCTAAAAATTTGGAATTATTCTTGTGTTCTATTTATGAATCTTGTTTTGGAGTCAACAATGTGACAGATTTTTTATTGACTTCTACATGGATAGAAAACAAAATCAATGTATTATTTCCCTATCTACAAGAACAGTTGTTTGTTTATGTAAAAAATAAATATTCTTTTACAGACACTCAGACAGTCAATTTTTTAAATAACACCAAATTTTTAAAACCTATAAGTCCAAGTATGTTTCCATATTTTAGACCGCAAGATTTTTTGTTTGGATTGCATCAAATGACTTTACCTATTCCAAACATCGCATGGAATGGATATAGTTATGAATTTTCATTAAACGGTTTAAATATTACCACTCTACCACTACCTTGGTTTAAACAAAAAGAAATTATGTTTCCTACCTATCAACTACAACTACCAAGAATAATAAATCAAGCTATGTCATCTAATAATAGTTCCAGTTATATCAATAACAATTCACCCAAACGTATGTTTGTTACGGAAAATTCAAATCATATTTATAGTTTAACTGATGAGATATTTATTCCTTTACCTGATATGTTCACTGGTGAAATTCCGTTATTATCAGCTGAATATTCTATTTCATTTCAATATCGATTAATAGCTTTAAATCCCATGTATAGTACTGTTTTTACATTAAAATCAAATAATTCTACTATTTTATCTTTATACTTACCTACAAACAGTACCAATTTTTATCTGATAACTCCGGAGATTGATAGCAATTTGTTTAATGTATCATTGAATACTTGGTATACCTTTACCTTAAGTAGACAATTTAATTGGAGTGATAATCAATATTATGTTACAGCTTCTATTGAAAGTAAAGGTAATGTATTTAGAAGAAGTATAAATAATACTACTTACTCCAACATCAAGTTATACATTGGAAATTCAAATATGAATCAATTTATTCAATTAAAAAATTTATCCTTTTTATCTCACGCTAGACAAAATTTATGTCTTTTTAATTCTATGGAAAACAAAATTTTTTCACCTAAAAATGTAAATATATTATGTAACAATAATAATCTCATTGGAACTTTACCCATATTTAGCGACGAATTTTTTATATATTTTGAATTTATGGTTACACGACAACATAGTACTTATATAAACCTATGTCACTTCACTACTGGAGCAGACTCGATGAGAGTCCCTGGTGTGTGGATTACTCCTAATAGCAATAGTTTATATTTTGTTGATTTATATTGGAATCCTGCATCCCTATATTTTAATTATAACCAATATTATACTTTTTATTACGAAAAAATAAAAATCGGTACAAGTTATACCGTCAATATTAATGTTGCCGGATATACAGCTACTCGTGCTACAACACATAGCTCTGGTTTTACAAACATGAAATGTTATTTAGGTGATCCTTGGCATGACAATAATGGAGTGTATATAAAAAATGTGGTTATTTACGGTTCTACTCAACAAAAATTTAAACATATGACCAACACACCTGTTGATGTTTATAAAGATATTAACGTTGCAAATAATGACCAATCTATGTTTAAATTACCGTTTTTTGGAATAGAAAAAAATCAATATCATGAAAATGTGCAACTTTTTTATTATCAAAAACAAAATTATTTTTTTCCATCAACAGACGTTATAAATACCAATGTCAATGAGAACCTGTATAACGCAGTGATTAGTCCGCCTTCTTTTGGAGGGTTACTCTACGATTTATACGATCATAATTTTGCTCATATTTACAACGATCAAATAAAACCTACCTACTCCAACGAAAAAACCGTATCGCTATATACCACAGCCTACATACCTAAGAAAACGGAGAATTATACAGATTTATATTATACGTGGAAAAATCAATATAAAGGAATATTAACCAAAAATGACATATCAAAATTAACTTTTGAATGTAAGAACTTTCAAAACGATTACTTTTATCAAGTGGACAATAATAATAACATTATTACTCATTGGGATAGTAGTTTACCTTTAAGAAACGTTTTACTCTATATTTACGAACCGATGGAAAAATTTAATGGAAATTATACCGTTTTATATTTGTATCGGAATGAAAATTATTTGACAACCGAAACAAACCCTTTTACCTTATCTATGAAATATGACATTGTTAGTGAAATAAAATCTTTAGGTAGTAAAAATAACAAATACAGGAAAAAATTGATAGGTGTAGTTACAGAAATTCAAAATTTAAATGTAAACGCTTTGAATTATGGATCCAATACAGATATGTATGTACTGGTTAAGTTTGAACAAGCTCAAAAATGTGATGTAGTCATTAATAATAAATTTGAAGACGGCATAGTATGTATTTTTAACGTTCAAGAATACATGACCGGAAATCAAAGCGTTATAAACGTAGATTTGTTAAAAGATTTCAAACCAAATTTTGCTGGAAAGTTAAGATATTTTGAATTTAATGACATTGAAGACCTGAGCAATTTTAAGTGTTCTTTTTTTAATTCAAAAATGGAATTATTGCAATATAGTTCAACCGATGTCAATTATTTTAACCCTACGTTTAAAATTCATTTTATAGTTTCTTAAGGTGCATAAAATATATAAATAAACCATTTTATTTTTTATACGATATAAAAGAATTTATAATTTGTGATTTGATGGACAATACATTAGTTTAAAATTAAAATGAAGGGGAGAAACATGTTTGCAAGATATAATTTGAACAGAGTTGATAACAATTCAACAACCAATGATAATTATGATAAGTTGGAGCAACAACAAAACCATTTGAAAAAAGCTTTACAAAATGTGGCTGAAAATTTAAATCAATACTCTACTAAAAAAGAATATGAACATTTACAACAGCAATGGAATCAAATTTTTGAAGATAAAATGAAACAGATTGAGGAATATAAAAATTTGTACGATCAAAAAAAAAACTACAAAAAAATAGAAAAAAGAAAAACACAAATAAGCGATAAAAGCAGCGACGAAAGTAGCGAAAATGAAAGAAAAGAATTACCCGTCAAAAAAAAAAAAACTAAAAAAAACAAAAAAAATCCGCTGGAAATGAAACAACATGTTTGTGTCAATTGTTTGTTGTTAGTTAATGCGGTTGACGCTATTAACGGTATGTGTAAAGATTGTATTTTTCAGCAAAGAAGTATTCAAAATTTAACTCAATTTCAACAGAAAAGAAAAACTGACCATGCGATTAATAAAATTCCTAAAAAAAAACGAAAAGAATTGTTTGAAAAAGGGTACGAAAAAGCTTTAAAAGACGTTCAATTTAATAAAATGCCTTATGCAAAAGAAGAATCTGAATCTGCTGAAGAATAATATAAAAAAAATGTAAATAATGATGATTATAATAATAAATATCATTTTAAAAATTTCAGTAATTTTATAATTGCAAGACATGTTTCAACAAAGAGGAGGTGACAACACTAGATATACAGCTAGTGATCCTGTCACCATTGAACAAGTGATACAACAAGCAGAAGATGATAGTAGTCTTTTAACAGATTCTGCCAATGGAAACTTATCTAAAAAACAAAAAATAAACTTATCAGATTTATATCCTGGTTTTAAAAAATCAATACCACAAGATTTAATTATTCATACGGATATTCAAAAATTTACTCCTGATTTAAATACTGAATTTACCCAAAGAATAAGATTTAAAATCGAACCTACAGACTTTATCATTCCTAAAGATTTTATTCTATGTTTTAAAATGCAATTGGTAAAAAACATAAAAGTAAGTCCAAGAACACTGTTCGATGTTGCTGTTGGAGGTGCTGATATTAATTTTTTACCTAAAATTAATTTGTGTGAAAATTTTATTTTTCATTTGTTTAAAGGAATGAAAGTGTTTTTCAACGAATCTGTCAATAATGCAAATCCCTGCAATAATTTTGTTACTGATCGAATTTGGAATAGATTTAAAGCTGAACAAGCTAAAAAAAATTATTCCATGCATCAAAAGAATGTGTTTTTAAATCGTTATTTTGGAACAGTAAATACTTATAATCCTATAGCTCCCATGACTAGATTTGTTTCAGTAGCAGAATCTAGAGCTAGAGGACAAAATGATTTAGTAAAAGCCGCCAATCTTGCCATTGAAAATATACCTGATTATGCGGCTAAATTAAGACAAACTTATTTTGCAGATAATACTATTTTTACTACTGGAATAAATTTTGTTGTACCATTAGCAGAGTTATGTCCTGAAATATTTCAAATTGGAGATTTTTTAGGTAAAAATAAAACCATTATTTTGGAATTTACAATAGAAAATGATATGAATCAAATTTTGGAATTTGTCAGACCCATAGTGGATGCTGACAAAACCGCTTTTGCTAATGCGGGAGTTGTGATTTTAGAACCTTGTATATACGCCAATACTTATAGAATTCAACCCAGTTGGGCTAATAATAAAACGAAATACTTATTATCTAACAAGAGCAATGACGTTTATACTCAAAATATATTTCCACATTTTGAAAGAATGCATATTCCAGTAGATCAAGCTACCACCACTTTGACTATCAACATGGCTAACAATAAAACGTCAGAAAACGTACCTCATTGTATTCTTATTTCATGTTTAAACAAATTTGAAGCAGACCATTTAGACAAATTATGTTTTTCACCTAGAGAATTAGCACCGTTTGTATTATCTAAAATTACTTTTGAAAATTTCAGAAGGTCTTTTGTAAGTGCTGGCGGTACAGCAGTGACATGGGATTTAAATAACAATTTTGATAGAATGAGACTTTGGCAAATGCATGTCAGTTTTTGTAAAGGAAATGGACCTTCCACTTTAAATATGGATAATTATAATAATATTTTGGATAAAGAAGATAATACTTTTATTCATAGTATGGATCAATATTTTAGTGAAAATTATAATTTAGATCAAATGATAGCTATTGATTGTACCAGCGATAGTAATTTT
>QPEY01000229.1:39795-50477 GCA_014706445.1 Hydra viridissima | reverse complement strand
AAGCGAAAGAGATCATCAGCAGTTGCTAACGTTTTAGGGAAGCGTGGTGCCTCATCTTGAGCTCCATCAGTCTCCATTAACATAATTGGTTTACGTCTAACGACTTGGTTTCAAAAAGCTCCCTAACATAAAAGCATGTGTAAAAGCATTCGATGTATCGTGTTTCCCATTTCTTATGCGTATGAAAGTGTCTCCACTGTAGGATACATTTCCATTATTGTTAACTTCGCATATGTCATACACCGATGGGATTAACTTGTGCTGTGGGCCAACAACAAAGTCATGATCCATAAGTTTGACCATGAGAAGTTTATAGTAACATTCTTTTCTCTGGTCAGAAAAGTCTAAATTAGTTGTAGTAAAATAATGCTTAAATGCAGTTATTAATAATGCATCACTGTATTTAAGTATAAAATCTTCACAAGGATTGATGTCTTTAAATGGGGTTGCTGGTACAGATATAGCATTAAAAAAGTTATGTGCTTGAAACAAAGTCCCAATGTTCTGAGAAGAAGAAGGCTGGTACAATAGATGCCAAATAACCTGTACCTGATGCCAAATAACCTGTATCTGATGCCAAATAACCTGTATCTGATGCCAAATAACCTATATCTGATGCCAAATAACCTGTATCTGATGCCAAATAACCTATATCTGATGCCAAATAACCTGTATCTGATGCCAAATAACCTGTAGTTAATTAGATATTAACATGAACTCAAAGTTTTTAAGTTATGAGCTTTGACTTGCGTATTAAAGTATGAAATAAAAAATTTAAAAATAATAACAAAAATTAATTTTTTTTTTTTAATAAACTGCTCTTTATCTTTATGGCCTTTATGCTTACTAAAATAAAAATCTAAATTAAAATAGAAAATAAAAAAAAAATTTTTCTTGTGTTTCTTTTGATAGATCTTGTGTTTCTTACACATGAATTTGCCATTTCTTTTCAAAAAGGAGCTTTCTCACAAAACTCATTATATTGGATTTGATACGAAACTTTATAAGCATTATTAATATCAGTTGTGTTGATATAATTGATTATAAAAACATTAAATGCCACTAAATCAAGCACTTTTAATGCTTAAAAATCAGAATAACATTTCCTTCAATGGCAGATTTAATGACTCTTTTTCTATTTAGAGGAATATTAAGTGTCAGCTTTTGAACTTGATTTATTAGTTATCGAAATCTAAATTAAAAAAATGATAATAATAACTAAGAGGTTGAAATACATAAGGTTATTATTAGACATAAATATTATTGGACTACCATGGAAGATTATTAGATATCCTTAAAGACTTGTTTCATTAATTTTGTAAACATTTAAAAGTGAGTAAAACTTCTGATATTGATTTTTTAACAAGTTTAGAGCCAGTTTATGCAACCAATAAACCTTAAAACAATCAAAACAAAAAAATTTGTATATCTTTAAGATTAAAAAAAAAAAATAAGGTCTAACTAATCTCACTAATCAATTTAACATATCAGTAACTCATCTAACTAATCAGTAACTGATTTAACTAATCAGTCTAACTAATTAGTACGTCCAGCTGATATTTCACTAAGAAAAACTTTTTCAATTACATCTTTCTTAAAAAATTACTTATTCCTATTTACTCAATTTAAATTTGCTTAATTATGCGAACATAGATCGAGAGAAAAAGGTATATAGAGAAAAAACTGTTATGGTTTCCAAAATTTCCTCAACATAGAAGTGCCTGGTGGTAAATTAATCACCGAAGTAGCAAAAAGCAACCCGTAATACGGGTTATTGTCAATATGTTACTTTATTTATAGTGACTGTTTTTCACAATTTAAATTTGCGACACCTTAACTAATACCCTTTTAGAAAAACGCCTTCAAAATGAAATAATTAAACCATCTGTAGGCTTAAAATAAAAAGTATGCGGAGGTAAAGTAATTTACCAATTATCTAACATAATTTCAGTAAATTACAACTGATATAGGTCATATCAGTGTAAGGCAGAACCATTTTCCTCGACATGACTAAGTTCAAAACAAATCCTTTTTAGTTACTGATACAAAATAATAACACTTTATCATGCTTTAAATTGACGAAAAAGTAAAGCTAAATTTTTGTTATATTTTTTATAACATGAACTTTAACTAATAAGATAATATAAAGCAAACGTAAATTATACATGAGTTAATAATTTTTTTGTATCCCCTCGATACATGTTTCTTTATTTAAAAATGGAAATTGTCTTTAAAACATTAAGCAATTAAATAACATTGTTAAAAATAACTGACCATTTGACCAATACTACATATGGCTCTAATCTAACCATTTTCATATATGATAAAGGACATATATATTTCCATAAGTAATAAAAGACCACTCTTCACCATTTTAGCATAAATGGTGGTTAGGAGAATAGAGTTATTTTTGTTAAGAGTAATCAAGTTTTTGATGAAGACCTTTTACCAGAATAATAAAATGTTAAACAATGATTTACATGTATAAGGATCTTTTCTTTTTAATATATATAAGAATTTTTTCTTTCCTCAAAAGTGTTGCAAATGCAAACTAATCTAATTAATCAGTTAAACACTTTATAAAATTTAAGTAACTCGATATTTGACAAATGCACAAAACTACAATATTCAACCCCCGTTTAAGAAGATCCCCAAAGTTATGTAGAACAATTATTAGGCTTAAAATAGAGAAAATTTAAAAAAGTTTGAACCAATAGCATATATTTATATCATATAAACTGACCAAAATTTACAATAAAAGGTAATCAGTTTTTTTTTTTATAAATTATAAATCTTAAAGAAAAAAAAAATGGAACTATAATACAATAATTACAAAAACAACAACAACAACAAAAAAAAACACAACATGAAAAATCAAAATTGATTAACCTATTTATAGTAACCTTTTTTGACATGGCAGTTAATGTAAACATTTAACGAAAATGTAACTATAAAATCTGTTTCGAAGTACAAAAGGATAATCAATACTAAAAAAAAAAAATCAAATTAAGATAGAAGTCGTATTTTTATTATAATGTTGTCTTTGCTTTTAGTAAATAAATAAAAGCAGTAAGTTCCAATAATGAAACTACCTATTATTCATTTTTAACAATAGACACCAACGTGAAGGTAAGCCAAGTAGTCTATCAACACAAAACATCACAACAATAACACATAACAATAGAATATTTACACCCTTGATCCTAAAATCCAGTGAAAATAACAAACCATATTAAAATATGAAAAGCAAATGTAGAAAACCAATTTAAAGTTAACTATATTTATCTTTTTACTAAACATAAATACATAAAACTATATTAGTTTTTATATTCAATATTAGTTATTCAATTGCTTCAAATTTAGGAGATTAAAACACCCTAGCTTTAAAGATCAAGGTTGCATACTCTCTCATACACATTACGCTAAACATAAATAGACATTATTATGTGTTTTTAGAATAGTTAAAAAAGGCAAGACAACACAACCCAGCCCTAAAGCAGTAACACCGCCTGGTACTAAATCTGCCAAGTCACACCTCTGCTATAAGTACACCGCTTGGCTGGCAAGGTTATCAATCTTGCACAACAAAATGCCATTTTGAAAACATTGAAACAACTTAGTTTAAATATATATACAATTGTAAACAAATACTGTTTTATATAACAAATATAAACACATTTTATAACAATATTTAATTACAGATATATTTATCAAAAACCATAAAAAAAAATATTTAAATAATAAAATTATACATACAAAATGTGCTTACAACCTACAAACAGTAAATAAACAGTAAATTTTCGAAATAAAAACCTAAAGACTTTAAATTAAGAACATTAAAAAATATGATATTATTTGTGTAACACTTTTTACCTACCATACCTTGAATGAAATGTTTATCAATTTTGAAAAAAAAACTATTAAATGCTCTCGTTCTTGAACATGCAACATATAGTTTACCATGAGAGAAACATGGTTTTTTGAGAAACACTTTTTACCTACCATACCTTGAATGAGATGTTTATCAATTTTAAAAAACAAACTATTAAATGCTCTAGTTCTTGAACATGCAACATATAGCAAGGGTTGAATTAAGGCATCGCGAGTTGCGATATCTGTGAAAATATCTGGTCTTCAAAGTTTTAGTTTATGGAAAACCACGAAATTTACGGAATAGGCTAATAAACTTTATTGAAGTTTTTGGAAAACCACGAAATTTACGAAATAGGCGAATAAACTTTATTAAAGTTTATTCGCCTATTCCGTAAATTTCGTGGTTTTCCATAAACTGAAACTTTGAATACCAGATATTTTTACAGATATCGCAATTCGCGTTGCCTTAATTCAACCCTTGTATAGTTGACAATAAGAGAAACACAGTTTTTGAGATTTACCACAACTCTATCAAATGTTTGACCTTGACTTTTGTCAATTTTCATTGAAACTAACGACGTTTAAGAACAAATGGTAAATTAGAACCTGATGGTGCCAATTGAATTCGAGGAACAAAAACCCGTTTACCACCAGAAACACCTGTTAAAACCTCTGCATCAATATAATTGTTTTGAAGAGCACAAACTTTCATTCGAATACCATTGCATAACCCAGCTTTGAGATCTAAATTTCTATGTAGCATAATTACACAATCAATTTCCAATTTTAATGATGTGGCATACCTGAAGGAGTTAAGTTGTTCAAAAACTCAACAGGAAAGTTACTTCTTTTATTAAGGTCATCAGTATCA
This sequence comes from Hydra viridissima, assembly GCA_014706445.1. Lineage (NCBI taxonomy): Eukaryota > Metazoa > Cnidaria > Hydrozoa > Anthoathecata > Hydridae > Hydra > Hydra viridissima. Next base: position 45,733 of record QPEY01000229.1, on the reverse strand, counting down.
ATTTGATCAGCAATTAATTAAAGTTTTACCTCACTCAGCAGACATTCAAGCACTTCTTTATTGATTGATTTTTTGGATAGTCAAATATTCGCCACAATGCTTCAGGTGTACTAACGTAACAAATATCTAAAAAAGTGTTTACTTCATCATGATTAATTTGTTCATTTATTAAAATATTGGCGCAGTCGTGACTCTTGTATTTGCATTTGTACATATATTTAATAACCTTAACAGACATGCAAGCTTCAAAATTAATGAGCTTGATATTTCTTTGATAATCATGGATTGTAGGGTACAACCCAGTGGTTATCTACATTGTTACCTTTAATATTAATAACCAAACCATTATCACAACGTCTATAGCGTGGATAACCATTATGAACTGCTTCTGTATTATGATTAAATTCTTTAGGATAACTTTTGCTGCACACCCCATCTTTCATGCAGGAAGAATTTGGATTCAGTATGCTACATGGACCATGAATCATGCAAGTTTTAACAATATCACAAAGGTCTCGATTAACAATCGGATTTGGAATTTCTGCAGATATTATTATTGATATCATGTGCTGTTTTAGGCTTATCATCATTTGCAAAGTGAAGTAAAATATGATCATGTGGCAAACCACGCTTTTGAAACTCAATAACATGAACATGTATTACAACTTTCCCTAATACACTGTGCTTAAAAATGTCATTGAGATTGTTACTTAATTTGAGTTTAAATACTCGAATAACCAAGTCAGGTCTATCATTTGCTGTCTGACCTGGATATAAATTTTCAGATATCTCGCGCCATTTTGGGTTGCAAGTGAAAGTAATAAAAAGATCTGGTTTACCATACTTTGTATTTATAGCCATTGCATCTTCAAAGTTTTCTTTTAAAGCTCTAGGACTTCCTTCATAAGTTAATTGCAAAACTACAACATGCCCTGGTCTAACGTTATGATCATTTCCAAGGTTGATTACATGTTCGTTTAAGACATCATACTGGTCGCTTCTCAGTTCGTTTTGGTTATTTTTGTTGAAAGCAAGGTGCTGCACAACGAGTCCGCCGTAGTGTAAAAAAAAAAAATTTCGTAAAAATGATAAAAGATTCCCACAAACATTTAGGCACTATCCAGCTAAGAAAATGTGAATGTTGTTAATACGACTATTTTGTTTACTTTTATTTTCTACTGTTTTTATTCAATTCTCTTACAACTTTTATACAGAAACAAAAAATTCTCGAGGGCGTAATTATGTACAAAAATAGCGTATGACTTGACTAATAATTTACATCAATTAACTTTAATGACAAGAATTTTATAAACGTAATAATAAAGTTTTACAACGATCAGCTATTATCACATCACCCCAAGAACTAAAGTTCATAACTAACATAGTCATTTAAATATGTCGGCTTTCTCCTTTCTCTGGTTGATCGTCTGATCGCTGATAATAAATTATCGACGAATTCTCTGCTACCAGCTTCCTCCTCAGCGTCAACAACTGTTTCTTCGGTTTCTTCCTCTCGTGCAGCAAAAATGTCTAAATCTTCAAAATCACTTTCATCGCTGTCGATCTCTTCACTGATAATAGTTTCTCTTGAAGCGTTTGAAACATTTGAGGCAGGAGCTATTCTCACATCTCGCACATGTCTTGGTACACCATCATTTTCAATATTTGTGTTTGTGAGTATGTTAGTTACAGTACCAATTTTTCAAACTGAAGTGCACTTTGCATCAGCAGGGCGAACGTAAACTTTTTCTCCAGTTCTATAACTTTTCCATAACTCGTTGTGATCTTTCCTGAGTTTCAGTGTTTTTTTCCTCTTAAATTGGTAGACGCCAGACGTAAATAGTTTTCTTAGAAGCAGGTGCAGATTTCTCATTTGTTCCCACCGTTGGTGTTGCATTGTACCAAAATACCGCTAGTAACGGACATATTTGTGCCCTCGCAGCTGTTCGTTTTACTGTGCGGTGGTTACGCTCCACTATCCCATTCCCTGAAGGTCTATATGCACATCTATACTTCTTTTTTACACACCATTTTTCACATATGTTTGAAAATTCCTTGGATTTAAACACCGCTCCATTATCCATCAACAGTTCTTGCGGTGGGCCATGCTCCCTAAATACGGATTCCAATTGACTTACTACACTTTTGGTATCTTCGCACGGCAACTTTCTCCAAACTGCAAACCGACTTGGTCCACAGTCAATCATTGTTAAATATGGCGACCCTTTATAGTGAGTCACGTCACAAGCAATTCTATACCATGTGTCTGGTACATCTAGCACTCCATTTTCCCATTTTACTGGTGCTGGATCAATTGAATTACATTGGCAACAATTGCGAACACATTCTTCAACGTCTTTTCTTAATACGTGCGGAAGTCTTCGTTGCACTGTAAACATTGTCCGATTAACGCCAAAATGATGCTTTGAGTGACAATTACGAATTTCTTCAGCAATACTTACCCCAGCTAGTTCTTTAGTATTTTTTTGTGAAAGTTCATTTATCCAAATTTTTGGAACTCTTGTCAACACGTCAGCTTTGTTTTTGGAGGACGGAACCCATTTCAATGTGATGTTTATATTATATTCTTTTATTAAGTCTTGCAATAGAGAAAGTCTCCTTTTAATAAGCATTTCTGATAATCCATTTGATCGAACCCTATGACTTTCAGTCAGCATACTTTTTAACCATCCATGAACTGTTACTGAATCAGTGAATACTGACAAATTCTTTATATGCCACTTAGCAGCTAGGTTTATCCCACGCACCACAGCATCTAATTCAGCAATATTAATATGCATGACATCATTTATACTTCGAAGCCAGGCTGCATCCTCAATTATTACGCCATTGTATTCTATAGCAACCCCCATTGCCATGCTGCTTGCATCACACCACAATGTCGCTCCATTTTGAATTCCTTCAGCATTCCATTTTCCTCTCACAGAATCACTAACTTCCAATCGGCGCAATATTTCAATCAACCATGACTGAGCTTGATCTCCGATTAGATCATCCCAAGCATCTCCTTGACTATGTCGTTTTATAAAACTGCAGGCAATTCTGAGCCAACCTCCAACAGGATAGTGACCTAATAAGTGTCCACATATCGAAAAAAGTTTCCGTCGTGTTACTTTTTCAGTTTTGATATCTTGTGACTTTGGAATGGTGTTTCCTCGTTTCCAACAAAGCTCCTTTTTTTCATTTCTAAATAGTTGCAAACCCAATACTCGTGCAGTATCACATTGCTCTGGCTCTTTGGTTACCAATCCATAACGCGCCAAATGATTTACGACCTTTTCAACTGATGTTTTTTCCAAATTAACAATTATATCGTCAATGTAGTGGTCAGTTGCTTCACTAATATCTGCATCTAGATTCAACACGCTGCCTAAGATTGAAGACATTATTTTTGGAGCAGAATTTAACCCAAAACCAAGACGTGTAAGATAGTATTTTTCTTCTTTGTAGATTACCCTCTGATGCTCCCACAAACTCGGATCGATGTGTACTTGCATATAGGCGCATCTAAGATCAAGTGTTGCAAATTTGTCACCAAGAGTTCTCCATTTTCTAACTTTTTCATCACATGCATCACTTGTGGCATTATGCGAATTAACGTACTGATTCAATTCGCGAAAATCCAGAACAGGTCGTACCTTTCCTTTATTTTCCTGCTCAACAGCCATTAACGGGACAATCCCTTCTGTACTTTTTTCTTCTTTGTTGCATGGTTTCAACCAGCCATTTTTCACCCATAAGTCCATCTCATTATTAAATTGAGGTATCAACTGGGGTTTTACCTTGTACTGCGCGACAGAATTTCTCAGTTGTGGTTGACCTTGTTTCCATTTATATTTAGCAGTCCACTTTGTACCATCAAAATAAGCATCAAAATCCTTGTCATTAATAACAACAATTTGTTTCTCTGTATAAATTGAAACAAAACCAAATTAAGTTTTTCCATTGTACAAGTGCACTCCTCCACAGCGATTAATGACATCCATACCAATAATAGCATCAATACCGTTGACAACATTTAGAATCATTACTGATGTTTTGAGCTTTTTTCCTTCAATGATTATTGTTACTGTAGCTTCTCCCTCCGTTTTCACAACTTCTCCATTAACAGCCGACACCATTATGTCATGTCTTCTAATACGAACACCAGCTTTCCGAGCCATGTCGTTTGAAATAATAGTTCGGGTACATCCGCTGTCAACTAGTGCTTTCCCTGCAAAGGTGTTCACCTGCACAGTGCATATTGGAAGCGCCGTTAGTTGTTTAGGGAAACAGCTGGCGCTGGTGATTCCCCATTTGAGTTTCCCTGATGCAACAAACAAAATCTTACAATGTGTCCAGATTTTCCACATTTGAAACATACTCTTCTATTGTTTTTTCCATCATGAGTACTCTTGCATGGTTTAATGCATCCTGTAAACTGACCCAAGTATTTTCACTTGTGACTACTAGGAAATGCCGATTCTGGGACATTGATACTTTTCCTATACTTAAGGTTGATACCTTTGATAACTTGCCAAAATCCGCAATGAAGTAATAAAATATTCTTGTCAGGTTCAAATCTTTAAAATTTTCCAAGATGGCGTCTCATTCCGGACCAAAGAGTTTATCCATCAAGTTAAAGCAGGAGGCTTAGGACAAGGTCTGTTTTTTTTATTCGCCTGCCTGCCTACCTGCCTACGGTCATTCTATCCATTTTTTTTCGGCTCTGAGTGCCGATTCTGGGACATTGAGTTCTTATTGTTTATTTTGTTATTTTGTTGGTTTGTTATTTTTAAAAAATAAAGTTTTTAAAAATTTTACCACAAGGTGTTAATAATGCTTTGAAAGTCAAGACCTTCATTCAATTTTTTCAAGACGTAAAGACACAAGTGACCGCAGAAAACTGTGTTTCCTTTTTGAACCCTTTCGCTGTTATAATAATCAGGACTTTCCAAATAATTAACAAATTCAACAAGAGGAGGCTGTGCATAAGAATCGAAACTATATTTCTTATCACCGTCTTTAAACCAACACACCCAATGAAATCCACCTGTGCTTGAATCTCCTGTGTTAATAATCACAGGAGATTCAAGCACAGGTGGATTTCATTGGGTGTGTTCTTTTTAATTTTAACCGTTTAGCAGCCTTTATCAATTGAAAGTTGGTCAAAGCCTCATTAGGGAAAATTTTTCCTTCTACATCAATCCATTGAAAGTCGATCATTTTTTAAATTTGTTTGAAAGTTTATCCAAGTTTTTGAAAAAGGTGAGAGCAAAGAAGTTTAGAGAATAGCGCCTAAGAAGGGAATGCTTCAGAAGGGTGAATTAGGTCCAAGTAGCAAACCAGAACCTGCATATTTATAACCTTTTCCATTTTTAATGAAGAGTCCATCACCATGAGTATTTTTAGTCCATGGAGTTATAAACAACCCGTTTCCACTTACAGTCTTAATCTTCATTCCATTACCATTTTTGCTCAAGTAAACAATTCCTCGTCCAGCAATTTTATCAACAATAGCTGATCCGGCAGAAGCTTCAACACCTGAAAGAAGACCAGTGGCAAGAGCAGGAACAACCTTTGTCGCTAGAGTTCCTAATAAAGGTAAAAGAGCTCCAATGAAGCCTCCTTCCACTTTAGAGTTATATGCGATTTGTCTTTTGCTGAGTTTAAGAGTGACACCTTTTCCATTGCCGTATGCTTTTTTAATTTTGTTCAATTGCGCGTTAGTGACAGCGAGAATATGTTCACCGTCCAAGTCTTGATGAAAGAGTTTAATGCTAGCATCAGTTTTATCATGCATTGCTTTTTTAATTTTATCAACCTGTCCTTGTGAGATGTTAAGTTTGATGTTTTGATAATTGCTCATTTTTAATAGATAAAAAAATTATTTATTTTACTTCTCGAATATGATATCGTATTGTAACATCCTCTCCAC